>JARHVA010002593.1:2262500-2457500 GCA_037957365.1 Torreya grandis | reverse complement strand
AAATTTCTCTAGTGCTTAAGATTTAAAATTGAGATACCTATTGGAGTACATAATTTAACCTAGCAAGGATTAATAGATAAACATAATTATCCAAACAAAACTTGACCTAAAATAACTTTATGAATTATTTTTGGACATGTCTACATTTCATAGATAAGTTCAAAGGCTTAAATTTGTCTAGAAACTATGAACTTATCTAGAAATCACATAAAAAGATAAGAGAAGGGAATTAGGGATCCACATGACAAAATTGATAATATGAGTAACAAGTGTAAAAGTGACCACACAAATGTATTAAATAAATATATAAGACCCATATAAATTTGTAAATAGATAATTTGTTCATCATCAATAATCTATATGTATAAAGTTAACTAAAAAGATAGTATGTTATGCACTTAACCTTTAGTGTGTCTATGGATATGTGTGGCTAACCTGTGTCTTAAATAAATTTAATATTATATTATTATATTTCTCTATGTTTTTAGTATGGTTGGAATATATAATAGCCATGTGTATGTAGAGTATATATAGGAGGTAGTGGTTAGTCTTTTATCATCATATTTCAAATTTTCCTCTTATTGCATTGGTGTGGATGTTTCTCCACAATTCAACTCAATTATAATTACCTATTATTATGATATTGATTATGTGTTATATCATTCTATTATTTAAAAATATCTAATTAATGTTACTATATTAAAGATAGGGTTGTACTAAATTTGGGTGTTGTTTTATAAAGATTGGGATTTGAAAATAAATATAATCTATTTTATACAAATTGAAGAGTAAATCAGAATGCTAAGATATATAATAAATCACATAAACTACGAACTTAAAATTTTGGTAAATATAATAGAGGGGAAAAGTAAAAAATGGTAATGAATTTCTTTAAATAAGACATGCATGGTTATTATTGTGATTATGGAACTTGTTGTAGGGTTGTGTGAGGTCACTATAAACCAATAAGAGGAATTTGCATCTTCTTAGGATAAATTGAATCTATTTGGATAGTGTAATCCTATATTATAATCTATAAGGTATGTATAAATTTGGTAGGGTTTTTACTCTATCTGAAACTTAATAGGTGTGTATTCACCTCTAGGTCTTGTGTGTGCAATTAAGGTCACTAAATTCATTGTAAAATCTATTTTGTACCTTTTTTTGTACTTGGAGCCCTATCTCAATAGACCATGAAGAATGGGAAAAAGGGTTTAATGGCTAAACTTGTTCTTGAAATAAATAACTCATGTGTTAATAATTGTCTACATACCAATACTCTAAAGAGGGCTCAAACTCTATGTGGTTCTCCCTTGCTAGAGTGGTGGTTGTGAAATACTAGTGTAATGTTATATACTAGTTCAATCCTAGTATATTTCTATTATTTAACAATGTATTATGACATTTTAGGTTTATTTAGGCTCAAATCATGGATTCTTGGGTTGTGTGGACTTAGAATTTTGGAATAATAGGTGATTTCCCCTCAATGTGCAATTATAAAAAGTCTTTTTTTGTAATATAGAAACATCTTTCCATCTATTGAATAAATGAATAGAAGATATGATTATATAGTGTATTTCATCAAATTAGACTTGTGAGACATATGGTATGAACCATTATGGGAATTTTAATTTGAAAAATAATCCATTATTTGGTGGGAGGATAAAATTGGTAGATTCAGACACTACTAGCAAGCAGGATAGTTTTGAAGGAACAACATCATCTAAGCAATAAAGAAAACTAGAATAGAAGTATATATCAATATAATAATGTGTTTAGGTTACTTTTAATGAATAATAATATTATCATGTATCATATTGGATTAAAGGTAAGGGTCATCCACATAGAAGTAGAGGAATAATAGTTCAAAACTATAGAACTAAGCATGAGTTAAGTGTGTATAAAAGGATTGTCACAAGTGTAGTGTTTTAGAATAAAACATTAATATTAGTGACTAAATTTACCCCATTTTCTTATATTAATATAGAAAATAAAAATTTATAGAGTAAAATAAAGAGAGTTATACCTAAGCTTACTTGTGTTGAGTAGGCTTAGATGTAGACCATACACTAAATTGTGCTTCATGAAACCCTAAAATGAAATATGTGTAAATAAATCCTTATGATGAAAATATGGAATTAATTACAATAAAATTATATATAAAATAAAAATTAATGAATACACCTATTTAGGTACGTAAACCTTCAATTTTTTTAGCACAAATTTGGTGACTAGAAAGGGTAGGACCCTTAGAGATTTTCTTTTCATTGAAAAAATTAGATTGGAATGTGCATGACCCAATCCTTATTGATAGTAGAGTGAAATTAATAACTCAATGTGTGTTTTAATCCATCATCACGTAACTCAAGGTTATAATGTGCCTTGGAATCCCTACATAAAGTATAATAGATCTTTCTAGTGAAAAAATGGTGATTCAACCACTATAGATGAAATAAGATTCATTTATGGTGTAAAAACTAGTGTAAAAATATCATGATCTTATTTTATTTTATAGAACATATGTAATGACAAATATTTTCATTCCTTATAAAAAACCTAGCCCAAAATTAAGAAATAAACTGATCATGTATTATGCCCATGCCCCAATCTAATATTTTAATATATTTATTCTAAAAACTGAGTAAAATCAATATATTTATGATTAAAACTACACAATATTCTATAACACATGTTCTACATGATGCCCCAAATTTTAATAAAAAATATATGATAGCATGTGCATAAATTTGAAATGTATTTTTGAATATCTATTGAAAAATAATTCTACAAACTAGGTATGATTTCAAGATTTCTAAAAAATGTTGTTTATGAATGATGGGATGAAAGTGCACTGTTATGGATAGCTATGGCCTACATTGTTTTCCAAATGCCATGATTTTATCTAAAAGTGATTTTTAGGTAAAAACTAAGTGATGAAATATGATCAACTGAGTAAGTACTTATTTTATTGGTGTCAAACTTTTTTAGCTTAGCATATAAGATAAGCCATTCTAGGTAAAAACTAAGTGATGAAATATGATCAACTGAGTAAGTACTTATTTTATTGGTGTCAAACTTTTTTAGCTTAGTATATAATATAAGCCATTTTGTATGCCCCCTATTTTGATATGAGTTGTGAAGCTTTAACAATAACTTATCTCAAAATAAAAATTTATAAAAATTATTTTGTAGAAATTATTGAAATATAGAGTAATAATTATAGCATTAGAGATCATGGTATTATATTTATAATGTGAGTAAAATAATATTGTATGAAACATGTATTGCCTAAAATATATAGTGTCATGTCTAGATAAATTTTATAAATGAGAAAAAAAAATGAATAATGATCATATTTAAGTACTTTAAAGTAATATTAAAAAAATGAGGAAATGCATGATATTTATCATGGCATCATAAAATTAGGAAGATTTATGACATAAAAAATTGAACAAACGAACACAATAAGAGTCATGGCCATGATGCATACACAAGGAGCATATTCAAAATCACATTAAACAAAAAAGAAATATAATGGGAAAAATACAAGGGACATGTTCAAAGGTTACTCACACACATAGAAGTACACAATAAGGCTTAGATCTGCAAGCAAAGACATCTTCAAATGCCCATAATCTAGAGAAAGGAATACACACAAAACAAGAAGCAAAAAAGAAAAAATGATAAATGTATAAAAATAAGTGGAATCGATATATGTAATTAATTTTTCACTTTATCATATTCAAAAACCCAAGTATCCAGTAAGATAACAATGTTAGTGTAAGTGAGATAGTAATGATAGATTTTATGGAATGTATTGAATTGAACTATGAACAATAGGAATGATAGATCATGTGTAAAATATACTGCATTGAACTTGTTGAGATTTAAAAAATCTATAAAAGGCCTATGACAAGTTTTAATATGAAAAATTAAAGCCTATGTTCATTGGGACAAGTACATTAGAATTAAACAAGAGCAAAATGTGTGATTGTCTAGGTTAGAGAGATTTTGTTTGTGTAGTTTATGGATATAAGACAACATCATCACCTATAACTATATCTAGAATTTACAACTTATTTGTTCTAGATATAAAATTGAATATATATAAGTATTTCATATATTGAATCAAAAATTAACTAATGTACATTAACTAGACATATTATGCATAGGTCTTGGCTTTTATAATTTTATGGAGTATTATATTTTTATTTTTATATTTGAATATATTAAACTAAAAAATGAACATACTAACCATTTAATATAATAATAGACTCACAATAAATAGGTTATCTATATATAATATGAAGGATGACCTCTCATGAATGGAAAGTATCATGCCACTATGTAGGAACTGATCTGAACTCAGAATTCAGAAACTAATCTAATTTTGTAACATAAGTGATATTTTCATGATGATAATTTGTAGTATTATATGTATTTTTTTTATAATTATGAACTCTAGGACTCTTCATAATCCATCATGGATATTATGAACTATGTGTTGGTATTATTCATATAACACTCCTAGTGCTTTGCAATATCAATGTAGGATGTGTTGGTGTAGATAGTGGATCTCTAGAATCTTAGACAAATCTTTGATTAAATGTCATTTCAATAATATGACTCATTATCAAGTTAACCATTTTTTTAATGTTTTTATTAGGTTTAACCTTTTTAAGTTATGTTGAGGTCAACATACCCCCATTTCTAAAAAATGAGGATCCTTGTTCAAATTTTGCAAATTATGCAAGAATTTAGGCATTCAACTTGATCAAAGTACATTATTGAATATCATGTGTTGATTTAGCTTAGTAAAAATATTATCACATAAGATTTATTTTATTTTACCTAATGTTGCTAACATTTGCTTCATGTGTTTTTATATTTCATGATCAATGGATCTTCATTAGAATGAATAAATGTTCATTGTTTATGCTTTAATGATAAATTTGACCCTTTTGATTAACCTTTGGTATTTAGTCAATTAATTAGATACATGTTTAAATGATGTTTACAACCTTAGTCTAAATACTTTATCCTAAGTTCTTATGGATCTACATTATTTATGGGTCACTTTATTTTTGACTAATCTTTAGCTTAATTTTAGCCTAAGTCTTAATCTAATTTATTAATCCATTAAAACCTTAGTTTAAAATTTATCCTAAGTCTTTATATGTCCTAAGTGATTATTTATTTGATTTTAATATTCATAGGTACTAATTAAACATGAGGATACCAAGTGTCAAAATCTCGCTTGTTTAGATCGAAGATCAATGGTACATGAGTGTTAACCCAAACTTAGAAAATCAAAGTTCCCATGATAAAATATAGATAGTGCATATTCAAAAATACAAATTTTTTATCAATGATATGCATTAAAATATAAGGTAAATAGGTAAAGATCAAATATCTATAAAGTGAATTTAATCATGCATTTGAATATTGATGGAAAGCACAGGGTCAATATGTCAAAGATCTTGAGAAAGGATGTGAGAATGACATGTGTCACAATCTCAGTGAAGACTCCTAAGCAGATCAATATCCCATATTTGGTCTTGTGAATAGGAGTAGATCAACAATCTATATTAGATCATATTATCAAAGGATCAATGATGTGAATTTAATCTTGTAGATGGAAGATCAATAGATCATATTTTATCTTGTAGATAAAGTTTAATGGTACAAATAGAGTCAATAATTCAAAGAGCCTAGATTGAACATGATGATGAAAAGTTTCACATTCCTGATGAATTTGATAGAGATCAATGGTTCTTTTTTAATTAGATGTATAAAGAAAAAATTAATGGTCTACATTTGATCATGCATTCAACAGATCAATGGTGCATGTTTAATCACTCAGATCAAGATCAATGGAACACTTTCAATATTGAAAATGAATATCAATGGTGAAAAGCAAGTCAAAGAGTTAAATAGCTTAGATTACAAAATATGGTATGACATGGTGTAAGAGCAGTAAATTGATGGAGACTATCTATAAATTACATAGAGATTACATGATATTACCAAGTGGCACAATCTCATAAGCTCAAATTAAATGTCAATGACAATGGTGAAAGTCAAGGCCAGAAGACTCTTAAGGAGATCAATGGTGTGTATTTGATCATTTATATCAAATATCTATGGATTATGTTCAAAAAATATATTTGAAGATCAATAGAGTGATTTTTATCAATATTTAAGAGACATGAGATGATGACACATGTCCAAGTGACAATGGTCACATTTTAAAATAAACAATTTGCATGACAAGGTGATGCTACATAGGCATAAACATCATATTGGAAGATCTTATGTAACCAAGCATGAAATGGTATAAATGTGGGATCCAAATATAATATAAGTCACTATATCACATCAAATTTGTATTCCACCATTAAATCTCTGTTTAAACCTCTAAAAATCTATAAAACACATAAAAAGCCCTAAATTGTCTTTGGATTCAATATGTTGAGCCAACATGTCAGGTACCTAGAACAACAAACATGCTCTGATACCAGTTGTCAGGGAATCCAAGAAAAAACACAACTATTCTAATCCCACTTGTTAGGATCTTGCTCCTCAGAAAGAGCACAATATGATTACCAAACTTAAGCAATTAAACATGAAGAAATATACCAGAAATACAAGTAACTAGAATTCACCAATAGCATAGAATATGAGAGACAATACACTATCTTGTATTAACACTTTGTACAGAAAAGAATACAATAAAGAGCTGCCACACTCTTCCACCTTATAGAGGTTTCCCACACCCCAAGTGTACAATAATTCTTCTTCAAAACACTCTCCTACCAAAAATGGTCCCAACAACCAACTCACACACAGAATTGGTGTTCACCTCTCCAACCAGTCAGTAATAACCCTGCTAGTACACCAAGCACTCTATAGTACTTCAAGTTGATCTCCCATGAACCTACAACCTACAATTCAATAGACCATACTTACAATAGAAGGATCTACCTTGCCTTCCTTTCTAGCTCATTAATGGAACTAGGAGAAACACACACTTTATTCTCTTCACTGGCACACTTTACAATACATGCCAATGGGTCTATAAATAGATCCTAGACTTAAACAATAACTTAGACACTTAGTTTACTATAATTATCCACATAGCTCAAGACTCAAAATAGCCTTTACATGTAAACACTCCATTCACTAAACTAACTGTTCATGCAACAAGTAGTTCTGGAACACACAGGCGATCGACGTCGGTCCCTACTTGCCTGGTGCTGCCAACATCAGCCAACTTCCTGCTAACGCCGATTGACTTTTGCACTGATCATGACCGACGTCAGTCATGCTGCTGATGCCATTGCTTTTGGGTCTTCAACAACCTCCTTTTCTATATCTACAACAAGTTGAAGCTTTTGGCTCCACAACCTAACAATCTCCCACTTGGAGATAAATAGCTGCAACTGTACCTATACCTATACACCATCTAGTTTGTTTCCTTGGCTCTGTATCCCTCGTCAAGATCACTCTTGAAAACCAACCACCACAAAACCTATAGTGCAACACTTGTCACCCAAATCACCTGCCACATCCACATCTACAAACCATGTAGAAAATAACTTGAACCTACATAACATGTGCACTTGTTGCTGGTCCCCCTAAGAATCCACTGAACTGCCCTCCAATGCTTCTTTCTCAGATTGGATCCAAACTCGTGACAACTCCCACTGCTTGGGAAAACTTAGGTTTAGTACATACCATGCACCTAACCTTATTATGTGAATCAAGACATTATTCTGTGAACTGTCCAACCATCGGCATGTTAACCGGTCTCACACAATCATCCTAAAACAAAGTCAACATGTGACCTTCCATGTCCCTAGAACACACTCATGCCAAAGAATCTTGCTACTCCTAGATTCTTCATGACACACCCCTGAACTAGCTTTACCTTTAGTTCAACAATACCTGTATATGTGACCCTGCAACAAGCACATCATATAGTAATAGGATAATGTAGCTAATATTATCCAACTGGTAAAGAGAAACACAATGATCAAACCTCCATTGCCCTGCAACTTACACAAGACAATACACCTTGGCCTTCTGTCTCACATATCCATTTCCACTCTTCTTCATCCTGAACATCCATTCATCTCTCAATGCTTACATCCAGCTGACAACTCCACTCAAAACTCCTATTTGGTTCTCCTTCAAGGAATCACATCCTCCATCCATGCCAAGCTCCCACTATTTCTTGGATCTACCTATTCTACTTCTTTAACAACTTCCTGGTTCTATGCCATAAGTGAGCAACAAGTAGTGTAAAGAAGGGAAATGATGAATTTGAGGCTTACATACCCTTTAAGTCCTCCATATTGGCACTTAAGACTCATTGACAGCTTGTTGTCCACCCAAAATTTGTCTCAGTGACCGATGCCAGTCACGTTCTAGCCTGCACCTGACTGATGTCAATTTCCTGTGACTGCCTCATCACCAACGTCAGTTCTCCCCTTACTGACACTAGTTTTCATCTGCCTTGAGTCACTGACATTGGTCTACATATAGCTGATGTCGGTCCCTGTCTAGATGCCAATGCTGATTTTCCTGCTGATGTCGGTCTCTGTGTTTTGCTTGTGAGAACTGACCTTTTCTTGTGAGCTCCTTTTGGATCAAACCCTTATCCAAAACACCCTTACTCTGCTCAAAATTCATCTGCCCCTTGTGCTCAACTCTGTCTGTCACCTTCTCCTTGAAAACCAAGGCTTTTCTATTCTTGTCACTAACATCAGATTCCTCAAGAAACATCTCCTTCTTCTACATACAAAAATCTTGATATACACCCTTTGACTCAAGAACATGCATCTCCTTCTTATTCATGTGACCAAGCCTATTAAGCCACATCTCTGAATCTATAGCTGAAGTAGATAACCCAAAAAGAGAATCAATAATACAAGTAGATAGATAAAGAGTACCTACTTTCTTACCTCTTGCTACAACAAGTGCACCCTTGGTAACCTTCCAAGAGTCTACTGTGAGAGTTACTGTGTAACCCTCATCACCCAAACTTCTTACAGAAATCAAATTCTACTCCATAACTGGGACATGCATGACCTCCTTTAACACCCATGTGTTATCCATCTACAATTTCAGCTTCACTTTCCCTTTGCCAACCATCTGACAAGGCTTTCCATCCCCTACACAAATTTCTCCAAAGTCTCCCTAGACATACTCATGAAAAAATTTCCTAATTGGGGATGCATGAAAAGAGGCACCAAAATCTAAAACCCTAGATTCTAATTTATCTAAATAACATACCAGAGTGCCCTGTGTAATGAAATTTGCAACACATGCTTCTTTTTCATGTCCTTCATGTTGATCTGCTACTAACCAACAATCTTTCTTTTCCTGCTCTTTCTTTCCATATCTCCAGCAGGTTATTCTGCCATAACTGAACTTGGACCTCCTGCTATTAAACTTCTCCATTCGTAGCTTACTATCTTCTGCCATTGCTCTACTCCCACTCAAACAGAAACCCCTGTGAGTAACCTATAATCAACACACACTAACTAGATCTAATCCAACCTATTAGTATCCCAACTAAAAGCTCTGATACCACTTGTCAGGGACCTAGAATAACAAACATGCTCTGATACCAGTTGTCAGGGAATCCAAGAACAAACACAGCTATTTTGATCCCACTTTTTAGGATCTTGCTCCTCAAAAAGAGCACAATATGATTACCAAACTTAAGCAATTAAACATGCAAAAATATACCAAAAATACAAGTAACTAGCATTCACCAATAACACAGAATATGAGAGATAATACACTATCTTGTATTAACACTTTGTACAGGAAAGAATACAATAAAGAGCCGCCACACTCTTCCACCTTATAGAGGCTTCTCACACCCCAAGTGTACAGTAATTCTTCTTCAAAACACTCTCCTACCAAAAATGGTCCCAACAACCAACTCACACACAGAATTGGTGTTCACCTCTCCAACCAGTCAGTAATAACCCTGATAGCACACCAAGCACTCTATAGTACTTCAAGTTGATCTCCCATGAACCTGCAACCTGTAATTCAATAGACCATACTTACAATGGAAAGATCTACCTTGCCTTCCTTTCTAGCTCATTAATGGAACTAGGAAAAACACACACTTTGTTCTCTTCACTAGCACACTTTACAATACATGTTAATGGGTCTATAAATAGATCCCAGACTTAAACAATAAATTAGACACTTAGTTTACTATAATTATCCACATAGCTCAATACTCGAAATAGTCTTTACATGCAAACACTCCATTCACTAAACTAACTATTCATGCAACGAGCAGTTCTGGAACACACAGGCGACCGATGTTGGTCCCTACTTGCTTGGTGCTGCCAACGTAGGCCGACTTCCTATTGATGCCTGTTGCCTTCTAAATTGATCATGACCAACGTTGGTCATGCTACTGATGCCAGTGCTTCTAGGTCTTCAACAACCTCCTTTTCTTTGTCTGTAACAAGTTGAAGATTTTGGCTCCACAACCTAACACAACAAAGTTGAATTATCATTTGAAAAATGATAATTTAATTATAATTATAGAATTGGAAACCCATGGACAAACTTTTAAGTAATTATTTGAGTTATATTTATCATTAGTTGCAAAAGGTCAAGTTTTCAAAGACAAAAAATTCATAGATGCTTCATTAAACACAGGGGATAACTATTGCTTTAATTTGATATGTACTATTGAGAACTAGGGAGTTATAATCAAGGAAGAGAAGAAAATTCTCCCATTGAATAGAATATATTATGGTATCATGGCCATTCAAATAACTAGACTCCATTATTATATTGCTACTAAACCAGAGGTAATACACTATATCAATGTCCTTGGTCTTATTTTCAAAGATACTATAATAGACAAGGGTATAATTATTCATGAACATAGTATGAGGAAAATTGTATACATCTCCCCTATATCCTTTGAGTATTAATACAAATTTCCTAAGCCCTAGATATATCTAGCCTCCATTAATTCATGGGTTAATAAATACTCCATGATGGGCATACTAGATAAATGGTTAGAAGTAGGTAACCAAGTCATTGTAGATCCTAAAAATAACATCCTTGTGAGTTAATTTAGACTTGGAGTTAGAATGGTCATGAAAATATTGAAAAAACTATATTAGTGTGCACATACATCACATGTATAACCAATGTGGGTGCCCATGGTATATTTCATTATTAAAGATGTTGTGGTTCCTCCATTAAGTGAAATCATCAGTATTTCCCTAAGTAGATAAATATATGGGATTAAGAATAAGAAGAGGAATAATTATAAATGATATCTTATTTATTAGATGCCTTGTGTACTACCACTAAGATCCCAAACTATAGAGAATGGTCCCTAGACTGTGTCTCAATACTATTTAAAAATGCAAATCTATAATTATAGAGACCATATCCAATTTATATATGATTGTGTATACCCTACATTAAGATAATCCATTAATGGTATACCCATGATGAGGGTAATTCATTTAATCAAGAAATCCATTGGGATAATGGGGGACATATGGATTTATCCTGATTACACTATTAAAAGAATTGAAGGAACCCAAATTGCCCCTCTCAAACTACTAGTTCATGTACCTAACAAGTTAGAAGAATAAGAGGTGGCATAACAATTCTTAAATGGGATAGATGGAATTTTAAAGACTAAGAGGAAGGTACTTCTACACATTTTTCACATGACAATTGACAAGACCATTTTTAGGAAATGGGACCACTTAAGGCTGCTTCAAAGAATAGGGTGTCTTTAAATTTATAGATTGATGATCATAGACAATGGGATTCCTATTTTTGAGTGTGGATCCCTTTGGAACTATCACATGACCATAGGTATATATTTTTTGTGCATATAGATCTCTAAAAATGTGGGGAGCATAGATTTACCTACTCCACCATTTGTGGAACCTTGCTCCACATGTGAGTGTAATATTATTTGTATTTATAATTTCTATGTTTACACATTTTGTAGAGTTAATTGTTAGATGATTATTTTATATGTTTACATCCTTGATTTTAGGGAGTTATTTGTTTATTAAAAAAGGTAATGCCTTGATTATTTCAAGGAGTTGGTTGTGATCACATGTCCTTGGAAAATGTGTCCTTTGAAGGAGAAGAGATAGACTTGGCATGTTCCTTCTTGAAGGAGATTTTGGATAAGCTTGCTTAGGTAGAACTAAGGTGTATTTTAGTGGATGATGCTTATATTGGATAAGCATGGTGAGTTTATCCAAATTTGGTGGATTTTCCCTTAGTTTTTTATACATACATGTGTGATGTGACCTTTAGAGGTTGATGGTTTATTTGTACGGTGTGGATTTAAGGATAAAAGTCAAAATGTAGATGTTTTTATAAAGTTAAAGTGTTTGTTATAGGTTGTGATATAGTAGCTTGTGAGATACATCATTGTGTAAGTGCAGGTGAAAGTGTATCATAACATATATGTAACATTTTATATAGGATATATTCTATCTCTGTGAGAGGTCTTTATAATCTTGTTTTGTTTACATATTTTTTGAGGACTTTCTTGGTGGATGTTTCCCACATTGGGTGAACCATGGTAGATCTATGTTATGGTTTTATTTATATTTTATTCTCTCCATTTATGCTTTCATTTAAACTATGATTTGAGGAATTATTTCTATGATGCATGTTAGTGCATAATTATATCTAATTTCACATTTAAAATATGGTTATGTGATTTTATAGTGATTTAAATATATTATAAGGTTTTTTAATTCCTAAAAATTGGTATCATAGCTTTGGTGTGTTTTATTAAAGTGGTAAATCACAAAAAAGGCTATTAGCTTGAGTGGGAGCTATGGGAGAAGAGATCAAATTTAGGGTTGAGAAATTTGATGGTAAAAATTTTGCTTTGTGGAAAATGTAGATGGAATATTACCTATATTAGAGGGATCTTCATCTATTTTTGAAGGGGAAATGAGAAAAACCTGTAAGTATGAGTGATATGGATTGGTTATTACTTGATAGGAATGCAATGGGATCCATACGATTATGCCTTGCATCTTCTATTGCATTTAACATTTTTGATGAGAAAACTACAAAGGATCTCATGGATAAACTTGGGAAGTTGTATGAGAAACCCTATACTTCTAATAAAAAATTTCTTATGAAAAGATTGTTTAACATGAAAATGTCTAAGAATGGTTTAATTGCTAGTCTTATAAATGATTTAAATACAATTGTAAGTATGCTCACTTTTTTTAATATTAAGTTTGATGATGAAGTTAGAGCTTTGTTGATTTTGTGTTCTTTGCCTGATAGTTGGGATAATTTGGTTATGGTTGTGAGTAATGCAGTACCTATGAAGGGAAGATTAAATTTCAAGGATGTTATAGGTGTGATTCTTAATGAGGAAATGTGAAGAAAAAATCATTGGTGAATCATCTTCAGGTAATGCTTTGTCTATTAATACTAGAGGGAGGCAAAAAGATAAGATCAAAGGTAATCATGGAAATTCAAAGGGTAGATCTAAGTCTAGATCTAGATCCAAGTTGATATGTTGGCATTATGGGAATAGTGGACACTCAAAGAAGGATTGTTGGTCACTTTAGGATAAAAATATCAATAAGGAAAAAATGAATGAGGTAAATAAGAGATTAGGTAAATCATGTCAAGATTCCTTAATTCTTCTTGATAGTTTTTTTAGGTCATGTATTAGATTCAGGGGCTTCTTTTCATGCCACCCCATATAGGCATTATTTCACGGATTATGTTCATGAGAATTTATGACATGTTTATCTTGGTGATGATGAACTATGTGAGATAGTAGGGAAAGGTTGTGTTTAGGTTAAAATGCAGAATGAGAACACATAGATACTTAAGGATGATAGACATGTGCCTATGTTGAGATGAATTTGGTTTTAGTGGGGTAATTAAGAAGTAACATTTATTCAGTATTGTTTACTGTAGATTCTTGGAAAGTTACCAAAGGTGATCTTGTCATTTTGAGAGGTAATAAAATTGGTACTTTATATTTGACTAGTAGTGTTAATTCTTGTGATTTAGTTGCCACAAATGAAAATGCAACTATATGACACTACAGGCTCAATCATATGAGCCATAAGGGCATGGAGATCTTAAAAGATAAGTTGCATAGATTAAAAGACATAGATCTAGAATTATATGAGAATTATGTGTATGGGAAATAGAAGTGGGTTAAGTTCTTAAAGGTTATACCCATAAAGAAAGAGCATAAGTTAGAGTTGGTACATTTAGATTTATGGGGACCAGCTTAGGTATCTTATTTTGGTGGTTCCAATTATTATGCTACTTTTATTGATGATGCAACTAAGAAAGTTTCAATTTATTACATTAAAAAGAAATCAAATGTATTTGACACTTTTAAGAAGTGGAAAGCCTTGGTTGAGAATGAAATAGGTCTCAAGTTGAAATGTCTCAGATTAGATAATGGAAGTGAGTATTTTAGTAATGCTTTCTTTGATTATTGTTATAACAATGTAATTTATAGGCAAAGGATAGTTCTAAGAACTCCATAGCAAAACGGGGTATCTAAAAGTATGAAGAGAACAATAATGGAATGTGCTTAGGAGCATATGGTTACATGCAGGGTTACCTTTATAGTTTTAAGTAGAAGCAATTAGCATGGTAGTATATATGATTAAAAGAGGACCTTTTATGCCTTTAGATGTAGGCATTCCTAAACAAGCTTAGTCTGGTAAGAATTTTGATTATTCTTTTCTTAAAGTCTTTGAATGTGAGGTTATTAATCTCATTAAGAAAGAGGATAGGACCAAGTTAGAGGTAAAATTAGAGAAATGCACATTTTTTGGTTATGGTGAGGATGATTTTGGTTTCTATTTATGGAGCATTATAGATAAGAAAATATTTTAGTGAAGAGATGTAGTCTTTAATGAAAATATAAGAATTAGTTGTAGGAATAGGAATAGGAATAGAAACAACACATAGTACTGGATGACATTATAGATAGTAAAGTATATAATGAACTAGTTTAATAACCTTCTACACAAGGACCCCAAACTCCTAATAAGAAGGTCTTCTAGGGTAAGAAGAGCACTTGAACATTTTTCTCCTTCTTTGAATTATTTTTTACTCACTAACAATGGATAACCAAAGTATTATGAGTAAATAATGTATGTAGATGCTAGGATGAAATGGGAACAAGACATAGATGAGGAGCATAAATCTCTCATGGATAACCAAATGTGGGATTTGGTAAGGCTATCCAAGGGCAAGAGTGCTTTGCCAAATAAGTGGATTTTAGAATAAAAGAAGATGAAGGGAGAAAAAGGTATAAGGCTAGGATGGTAGTCTAGAGGTTTGCACACAAATTAGGTATTGATTTTGATGAGATTTTCTCTCCTATTATAAAAAAGACTTTTATTAGGATTGTTCCTAGTTTAATTGTAGTTCAAATTTGCACTTGGAATAGTTATATGTAAAAATTGCTTTTCTTCATGGTGATTTGGATGAAATGTTGTATATGAAGCAACCATAGTGATATGAGGTCAAAGGGAAGGAGAACTATGTGTGAAAACTAAAGAAGAGCTTTTATGGCATGAAACAAGCTCTATCATAATGGTATAATAAATTTGAATTTCTATGTTGGAACAAGAATATCAAAGGTGTAATTCTGACTATTACATATATATAAAATATTTTGATGATGATTCCTTTAGTATTGTATGCTTGTATGTGTATGACATGGTAGTTGTGAGAAATAACATATAGCATATTTATATGCTCAAGAAATAGCTTAGTGACTCCTTTTCTATGAAGGATTTGGATGTTTCAAAGAAAATCCTTGGTATGAGGATTACTCATGATAGAAAGGAGAGGAAGCTAATGTTATCCCAATTAGAGTATGTACAGAAAGTCTTGGAAAGGTTTAACATGTTGGATGTTAAATCTATTGGTACTCCTTTGATAGGCCACTTAATCATCAAAGGAATAGTGTCCCAAGATGGAATTTGAAAAGATTAAGATGTCAAAGGTACATCAAACATTACATGTTAGTTGTGAGAAAGAACATATAGCATATTCATATGCTCAAGAATCAGCTTAGTAACTCATTTTATATGAAGGATTTGGGTGCTACAAAGAAAATCCTTGGTATGAGGATTACTCATGACAGAAAGTACAAGAAGCTGATCTTATCCCAATCAGATTATGTTAAGAAAGTCTTGGAAAGGTTTAACATGCTAGATGCTAAATCTATTGGTACTCTTTTGGTAGGCCACTTACTCATCAAAGGAATAGTTTCCCAAGATGGAAGTTGAAAAGATTAAGAATATCAAAGGTGTAGTTTTGACCATTACATGTACATCAAACATTTTGATGATGGTTCCTTTATTATTTTATGATTGTATGTGGATGACATGTTAGTTGTGAGAAAGAACATATAACATATTCATATGCTCAATAAATAGCTTAGTGACTCCTTTTCTATGAAGTATTTGGGTGCTATAAATAAAATACTTGGTATGAGGATTACTCATGATAGAAAGGAGAAGAAGTTGATCTTATCCCAATCAAAGTATGTTAATAAAGCCTTGGAAAGGTTTAACATGTTAGATGTTAAATCTATTGGTAATCCTTTGGTAGGCCACTTACTCATCAAAATAATAGTGTCCCAAGATTGAAGTTGAAAAGATTAAGATATCCAAGGTACCGTACTCATCTATAGTTGGTATCTTGATGTATGTCATGGTTTGTACTAGGATGGATATTTCCCAAGCAGTGGGAGTTATTAGTAGGTAATGAGTGGTCCTAATTATGATCATTGGCAAGTAGTGAAATGAATTCTTTAGTATTTGATAGGAACCATGGATTTTGGATTATGTTATGGTGGATCAGATACCACTTTGTGTCATTATGTAGACTCAAATATGGCAGGGGATATTGATAGAAGGAGAAACTATTGGAGATATAATGGTTAGTTGATTTACAAGATACATAAAGTTATGGCTTTATCAACTACAAAGGTAGAGTATGTTGCTACCACAGAAGCTAGTAAGGAGATGATTTGGTTACATGAGTTGTTTTGAGAGTTAGGGCATGCGAAGGAAGTTGCAAAACTACACAATGATAGTCAGAGTGTTATTCATTTGGCAAAGAACTCTATTTCCCACTCTAAAATGAAACACATTTAGTTACATTATCACTTCATCAGTATAGCTTTGGAGGAGAACTTGGTAAAGATGGAGAAGATTCATACTATCCATAATATTTTTAATATTGTGACCAAGGTGGTCACATTGGACAAGTCGAGACTATGTTTAGATATGGTTGGCCTTAGTAGTCATGGAGTAGTGATAAATTTTATTAAGGAAAAATAGTCTCCAAGTGGTAGATTCTTGAGTGTGGATCCCTTTGGGGCTATCAAATGACCATAAGGATATATTTTTAGGGCCTAGAGAGCTCCACAAATGTAGGGAGGGCAATTTTCCCTATTCCACCTTTTATATAACCTTGCTCCACATGTGAGTGGAATATTATTTGTATTTCTAATTTATATGTTTCTATATTTTGTGGAGTTAGTTGTTAGATGCCTATTTTCCATGTTGACTTCCTTGATCTTTGGGAGTTATTTGTTTACTATAAAAGGGAATGAATTCCTTATTTTAAGGAGTTGGTTATGATTACATGTCCTTGGAAAATGTGTCCTTTGAAGGAAGAGAGATAGAATTGGCATGTTCCTTCTTAATGGAGCTTTTAGATAAGCTTGCTTAGGTGGAACTAAGGTGTCTGTTAGTGGATGATGGTTATATTATATAGTCATGGTGATTTTTTCCTCATTTGGTGGATTTCTCTTAGTCTGTTATATATATAGGTGTGATGTGACCTTTAGAATTAATATTTTATTTGTAGGGTGTGTCTTTGAGGATCAAAGTCAAAGTGTAGATATTTTTTCAAAGTGTAGGTGTTTTTTACATAGTGTGGTATAGTAGCTTGTGAGATATAATATTTTGTAGTGTAAGTGAAAGTGCACCATAACATATGTGCACCATTTTCTATAGGAGATATTCTAACTTTGTGAGAGGTCTTTGTAATATTATTTTGTTTACATATTTTTTGAGGACTTTCTTAATCCATGTAGCCTAGATTGGGTGAACCACAGTAGATATGTGTTATGGTTTTATTACTATTTTGTTCTCTCCATTTATGCTTTCATTTAAACTATGATTTCAAGAATTGTTTTTGTGATGCATGTTAGTGCATAATTAGATCTGATTTCACATTTAAAATCTGGTTATGTGATTTTATGATGATTTAAATATGGTTTAATTTTTTTAATTCCTAACACCTATGGCAAGGTAAAGGAACATTTGAGGATCAAAGGTATTTTGGATATGCCATATGAGAATGAACCTATTGAATTTGATATTATATACACTAAGGCATATATATATATTATGAGGTCACTAGAAGATTGAAATAACATAATATAAATCTTATGTCTAGATTGAATAGAGATCAAAAGATGGAAGATAGATGGCATCTAGGTCCAAAACAATATAATCTAATAGAATTTTTTTATTCTAGGCTTCCATCCATAGAGATATAAATAGAGCATAGGCTTGAATAAAGTAGACCAAGTGAACTTTATTCTAGATCCTCATCCCTGAATCATCTACAATAGCAAATTAAGATTTACCTCAATAAGAGGTTCATATGATAGATCTAGATCCTCAAATAATATATTGAAGATGCATTGAGGATGTTATCCATGAATTATGAGATAGATTTAGATGTAGAAGAGACAAGTGTTGAGGAAATTAAGTAGGATAAGGGAGAATAGAAAGCATTGGACTTTGTAGCCATTGATCCTCCCAAGAGGAAAGATGAGACTATAATTGCATTAAAAGAAAAGAAATCTAAAGTGTCCATCACACCACCTTTAGACAATTTCAATATATTTAGCGAAGAGAACCTAATATATGGGTCACCTATACCTTAATGGCTCATATATGAACCAAGGTTGGAAAAGCTTCATACTACTTATCATCCATGGGCTTTAGTAAAGGCTACTAAAATCCCTTTGAAATAATATTTGAATCCTTGGATCACTATATTATAAGAGGAAAAATAAAAGAGACTTGTTGCTTAATCCTAATCATCTGGTCAGTTACAAATAGAGGTCCCAGTCAAGCATATGTTAAGTGTGGAGCTTGATTGTCTTCCAGGATCATAGGTTAAAATTCTAATGATTATTTTAGTTGGGTTTGGATCCCATTATTTGTATCCCTATTGGTGTGGTGGTTTACAAGGGGGGAACCCCCCTTATGGGGTTTTGGGGTGATAACCCCCCTAATGGGGAGTTAGAGGGTCACGTACTCTATTGGGGTTTTAGGGGCGGTGCCCTCAAAGTGAAAATTTTATTAAAATTGCCTTGTAAAATTGTAATTTTGTAGTCAATATGGGCCATTGATTATAGGTTTCTATATCTGATGGTAGAGGTTATGTTTAGGTGTTTTTCAGCCCAAAAATGTATTGAGATATGGCTAAGATATGAGAAAAAAATTAACATAGAGTAGAGGCAGACAATGAGAGAGGTGTAATAGGGTTTTTTATAGGATTTTATTTCTATTTTATATTGTTGAAAACAATATATTGGACAATTTTGGTAGATGTATCCCATTTTTGGGTGAACCACATTAATTATAGTGTCTCCTATTATGTTTATGTTTTTTATTTTAAATTTTTGATTAATTCATTTCATAATTTCTCTTGTATATGATTTTAGGATAAATCTAGGTTTTAGTTTATCTTAACAACATATGGACCAATCCTCAATAGGAGTTAGATATGATCTAGATGTTATAGGGTTATAAAGAGTTACTAAGATAGTGGTCATGGAAGGTGATGAAGAGGTTATGCACCAAAAGGTTGAGCCTTTGATTCATTTAACTTAAAATAAAGGATGAAGACTAGGGGAGGATCTTAGTTTTGAAGTGGATGCTCTATACTTATTACAATATTAGGAAGAAAGGTTGCAAGCTGCCATCAAAAGCCTAAAGAAGGAAAAAAGAATGTGGAAGATCAATCCATTTTTTCAATTCTAAGGAACATTGTTCATAACTTTGAAGCCACTATATATGATACATTCATTTCCTCAATAGATATAAGGTCTAATTTGGATGTGGAAAGAATTCAAAATTACATGGCTATGGAACAAGTCAATTAATGGAAAGATTTAGATAATAAGGTAAAGGAATTGATCAATATACTAATGAAAGACTAGATTCCTAAGCTCAAAATAATAATCCTATCACATTTGAATATGTCTATGATAATTTTTATGGAGAAGATAAGGGATGTGAATACATTCTCCAAATGCATGAAAGGTGTCTCTAATGTTTTCAAATAGTTAGAGAAAATACTGGTGCAAATACTAGGAAGCTTGATCAAGGATCCAATCATCCTCAGTCCTATTGGCTTGATAACTGATGAAGAGTTCTAACACAGGGATATTCAATTCATCCAAGAAGTCAAGAATAAAATCTAGGGTATTATAGGAGTAGATAACAAGAATATCTTAGATATGATCTTGTCAGTAGAAGAGAAGATTGGCAATGCTAGAAGAATTAAAGAAGCCTTACATAAAGTTGATGAAGCCTTCAAGGATTTGGTAGGGAAAGAAGAGGATATTTTCATGGATCCAATTATCAACCTAAAGTTAATTGGTGAACAACATGACAAAGCCATTAAGATCTTAGATAAAAAATAACAAGCTACAACTTTAAGGGAATCTCAAAGTCAACTAAGTTGACTAAGTATATTATTTTATAGCAAAAAATTGTATATAATTTGAAATAATATTATATTTTGTAAAAGCATGTGTAACTTGTAATGCACATGGCATATGGGTTAGTCTATTTGAAAAGTGTCATTATTTCTAGAATGTTGTAAAAGGATAAGTGTCCTTGACACTTGGCTAATTCTCATTGGATATGACTGATCAACATACCTCATAGGTTGCCTATAATAGGGGGTATTGCCATTATACAAATGAGGATGTTTTTAGAGAAAAACATTTATAAATTTTGGAACAAGTAATGCAAGCAAGGGAATTCCACGAAGATTATATCATATTTTTTTGTGTGTTTGTTACATGGCTAATTTTTTAAGTATTTGGTTTGATGTTTAGATTTACATTTGTGTATGAATTTTAGAGGTGCATGTGTTTGTGCATAGTTGTTAATTTGATCTTATGCTTGGGTGACTGAAAGATTTTTATATTCATTTCATTTTCTTGTTTGAGGTTAGTGATAACAATTTTGTTCAAAGATTGGTTAATTATTTATAAATTTAGATTTATTTGAACTTAGAAGTGTAAATATCATTGATATTCACAAGTTTGGAGGTATATTTAATCTAATATAATTACATATAGTTATTCTTTGAGAGATTTTTATGAATTTATGAAAAAAATTCTTAATGTATAAATTAGATCATTATTCTTTTCAAATATAAGGTTTTTGCATCATATTTTGAACATGATTTAGATTTTAGAAGATGTAACTACCATGGATAAGAAATAGTTTAAGGTCTGAGACAATTATACCTATTATTTCCTTAAAAATTAATAGGAAAACAAGAGAATATAAATGTGAGCACAAAGCTTCTAAATATCAACCTACTTCACCTATTCATACTGCTTCATTCAATCTTCATCAAGGTAGGGCTTGGTTAGGTGGATCTTCTATCAATGTACCTAGTTAGATACATGACCTACCTAGAAATCTTGAGAAATATTTCCCTTCTTATATTTCTATAGGTGTTGTTACTATTGAAGAACATATCAAGTCTTTTAAGGCTGCTTTAAGATTGTTAAATGTTATTCATGAAGATGTTACTTGTAGATTGTTTCCTTTTACCTTTAGAGATTTAGCATGTGATTGTTTTATTAACCTTCTTAAAAATTATATTATCAATGGGAATGATTTTAATAATAATTTCATTGATCAATTTGGAAAGATCAATATTCCTTATATCCTTTATCAACAATTCGTTAATGTAAGGAGAGATTCAAATGAGACTATTAGATCTTTCAATGCTAGATTTTAGAATATGTTTAGCATAACTCTAGATCCTTATATGCCTATTGAAGCATTATATTTAGAAATTTATAAGGATTATTTAGATCCAATGACTTCTATGTTTCTAAAAATATCTATTAGGGTTATAAATACATTAGCTTTAGCCTATGCTGAAGTTATTACAATTAATGATCAAATACAACACTAATCTCAATTAACATATTATGTTCCTAATTTTAATATTAATTTTATTATTTTGAATGTTATTCTAAATTCTAATCATAATAGGTTAGCTTTAAATAATACTCCATTTTCAAACCAATTGCCTTTGAGTCATACTCGACCTAGTCAAAACCTAGGATTTTTAAATAACACTCAAAGTGGATATCATCCACAAGATCAAAGATCTATGGTGATAATATCTAGTAGTAGTACTCAAGTTTAAAATTTAGAGGCACCTAAAGAATGAAAATGACTCCATCTTCAAAATGGTTCAAAAACTGATAACTAATTTTCTTCAATTACAAAAATAAGTAGGTAATATTAGCAAAATTTCTAACATGAACTATTCTTATCAGAGGTTTAATATAAATACAAATATGTTTCATAGTATCAATAATAATAGTAATAAAAATGAGTCATTTGCAAATAATAATTGCCTAAAATGAACATTTATGATGTAGCTTTAACTGATTATTGTAGAGTTCATAACACTTCAAAGCATGGTGAATTAGACTATATAGAATTTTGTAATGATTTTGAAGCTTTTCAAGATGAATTAGATACATTTGAATTTGTTCTTAACAAACATAATATTATAGGGACATCTGGTTATTCAAAGGCATCTAAATATTTTGATACAACTCTTATGGTGTAAACTTTTGATTTTCCATTTCAAGATGAGAATTGAAGATACTCTAGAGGAGATTCATGATTTTAAATAGTATCTTAAGAATAATTATCCATTAAGTAATAGAGAAAAAAATCAACCTATGATAAGTTTTAATCCACCAAACAACATTAATACTCCTCTTGATCCTAAAGCAAATAATAATCTAGAACCTCCAAAGGGAAGTAGCACTCGAAATAATGTTGATGCATATATTTCTTCTACTATGAGTGGATATAACATAGTGGAATACATGAAGAAAATTAAATATAATATCACATTGTATAAATTGACTTAAATAATTAAACAAAGAGACTTGTTGTTAGAATCTTTATCCAAAAAACCTAGTAAATCATAGAAATTTGCAAATGCAAATGTAGTTATGTACAAGAATAAAGTAGAGATTACACCTCTTATACTAGCAATTAGAGTTTTTGTTAAAAACTTGCATAAATATTTTTTTAGATTCAGGTGCCTCTAAAATGATCATGTCAGTAGGTATTTATGAAGAACTTGGTTTAACTCCTTTTAAGTATAATAGAGTAGTGACTCAATTAGACAAATCAAGAGTTAAAGTGAATGGTGAACTGTTGAATGTGCATATGTAGATTCCTTTGGATCCAAGATTGTAGAAATTTATTGATATTCAAATTGTGTAAATTATAGATGCTTATGGGATGTTTCTTAGCAGATATTGGACCAAAGCCTTGAGTGGATACATGTCAACTGATTACTCTCACATGTGGCTATCATGGAGGGGAGTTCCTAGTCAAATTAATATTGAGAGAGAACCAAAGATGAGGCATGTGATCACTAAATATAATGCAGATAATGAAAAGGTCAATTTAGATAATTTTGATTTAGGGGTTTACACCCTTGATACTCCTTAGGTATGTAAATCTTAAAACTCTCATGTTATGCCGGGACTTTGGAAATTATATGTTGATGGTGCTAAATACAAATCTGGTTTTGGTGTAGGAGTAGTATTAATTAATCCCATTGGGGAATAATATAATGATTCTTAAAAAATTCAATTTCCTTACACCAATAATTTGTAAAAATTATGAAGCATTAATCTTAGGATTGTAATTTGTAATTAAACATAAGGTTAAAAAACTAATAGTCTATGGTGATTTTGAACTAATAATCAATCAGGTCAGAAGTAACTATCAATGCAAATTATCTTATCTAAAAAAATATAAGTTTAGAGTATGGGACTTGATTGATTAATTTGATGATTTTAATATTGTTTCAATCCCTAGAGAAGGAAACCAATATATTAATGAATTATCTTTAGTTGTAACTAACCTAATGCCAAACCAAGATTCTCAAAGGCTTAACATTGAATTATTTCCATGTTCCTTAGTTCTTAACAATATTAATTAGTTTAAAGTGTATAGTGATGATCAATAGATCATTGAATTCATGAACAAATTAGGATTATTTGAGTCTCATATTATTGATGAGTTAAATGAGAATTTTCTTGATGAAGACAAAATTGATGACAAGATAGTAGAACTGAATGACAACAAAATTCCTAATGGCATGAATGGGAATGATTATAGTATAATTGACCTAAGAACTCAAGGTCAATCTCAACTAGTAAACCTTGGTACAATATGCACAAACATAGAGTCTAAAAAGGCTAAAGACTTATTGACTAAGTACAAGGATGTTATTACATGGTCTTATAAAGACTTGAAGATATTTGATCCTATAGTTATTACCCATACCATTCCATTAAAATAATCTTATAAACCATTTAAATAAAAACATAGACTAGTTAATCATGTTTTGGAACCATTGATTTACAAAGAGGTCAAGAAATTATTGGATGCAAAAATAGTTTTTCCAATTAGACATTCTACCTAGGTAGCCAACTTAGTACCAACTAGAAAGGAAAGTGGGGATATTCTATTATGCATAAATTTTAGAAATTTGAACAATTATTCTAAAAAGGATAATTATCCTTTGTCATCCCTTGATCAAGTGATTCAAATTCTTAGTGATTCGGCCATGATGTCTTTCCTAGATGGTCTTTTAAGTTATAATCAAGTACTTGTTAACAAGGAAAATAGAATGAAGATTGAATTCACAACAAAATAGGGCACTATTAATTACAAAATTTGGACTTATTAATGTGAGATCTACTTCTCAGATAGATATGGACCATGCATTTCAAGGTCTCATAAGTATTTATGTATCATTATATATATGGATGATCTAATTATATTTTCTAAGAATAGGGAAGATCATATAATTCATTTACAACAAGTATATAAACATTATAGAAGGTATGGAATTTCCCTTAATCCTAAGAAAAGCATATGTTTTGTAACTAAATGGAAATTTCCAAGACATTTAATAACTAAAAATGGGATTTCTACAGATCCAAATAGAGTCAATGTTATATCTAAAATAGAACCCCCAAATACTAGAAAAGAGCTAAAGTATTTTTTTGGGAAGATCAATTTTATAAGAAAATTCATTTTTGGTTTTGAAAAGATTGTGAAACCACTAAATGACATGCTAAAGAAGGATGCAAAGGTCATATGGAATGAATAAATGAAGAAAGCCTTTAAGGATATCAAAGAAGCAATAAGATAAGCCCATGTGCTAATAAGTCTTGATTTTACAAAAGATTTTTATCTTTATCATTTTGTTATTGAACATACTATAACTACTGTATTAACTCAAAAAATAGATAATTATGGTCATCCAATTACATTTATGAGTACTAACTTCAAAAATTCTAAGTTAAAATATTTCCTAATTAATAAACAAGTATTTGCTTTAGTTAAAGTAGCCAACAAGTTTAGACATTATATTCTTAGGAATAAAGTACATGTTATATTGCCAAACCTTACCACCAAACTTATGCTTAGTTAGTTTGAATTAGGGGAAATAAGAGGTAAATGGATGCATATAATCTAATAATATGATCTTGAAATGAAAATTGCTAAATTGGTGAGGTGTCAAGGATTAATTCAATTGATTACTAACACTAATCCTAGTTTGAACATCATGTTGGTTAATAAACAACAATTCCAAAAAAATGATTGGTATGATGCAATCATTCATTTATTGATCAATAATTATTGTCCTACAAGAATTATTAGAAAACAAAGAAGAGCTTTGAGGCTCAAAGTAACTCATTTATTAATCAAGGATGGGATACTCTATAGGAAGAACTATTAAGGAATATACTTAAGATGTGTTTAAAAAGAAGAATCATCTAAAATCTTATTTAATTTTCATGAGAAACGTGGGAGTGGACACCCCTCTATAAAAATAATAGATTACAAAATCCTAAGGGTAGGAAACTATTGGTCAACAATTTTAAAGGATGCTCACAAGCATGTCAGATAATGTCATAAATATCAAATATTCAATAAAAAGGAACCAAAAGTAGCTATGCTATTGAGGCCATTTTTAATTAACAAACCATTTTATCAATGAGGTTTGGACTTTGTAAGGGTTATCAACCCTAATTATTTAGATATACACAAAGATGTTCTTACTACAAAAAATTATTGTACAAGATGGATAGAGGCAGTAGAAACAAAACAATATATAACTAAAGATGTTATCAAGTTCTTGAAAGAGAATGCTTGTACTAGACTTAGGACACTAGTATCATTAGTCTATGATAATGGATCAACCTTTATATCTATATAGATGACTAAGTTAGATTATGATAATAAGATGACTCTTAAGTTTTCATCTAATCATTGTACTCAGGTTAATGGAGTTTTAGAGTCAACAAACAAAAATTTGATGAAAGCTATTAATAAATATGCAATTCAACAACCAAGAACATGTCATAAATTACCAAAGTATGTTCTTTGGGTAGATAAAACTAGATTAAAACAAGATCTAAAAGTCTCACCACTCCTCTTTACATGTGGAAAAGAACTAATCTTTCTAATTAATCTCAAATTTACAACTTATAAGTTCATACAAGAGTACATGGAAGAAGATCAAGAGTATGCCAATTCTAGGTTTCTTGATATCATTCAAATGGAGGATGCAAGAGAAGAAGAATTTACCAACATTAGAAGACATCAAACCATTTTCAAAATATGGTTTGACAAATTATCAAAGATCAAGGTGTTCAAATAGGGAGACATCATTCTCCTATGGGAAAAAGCATCTAAGCTAAAAGGAAAACATGGGAAATTCACTCCTCTATGGATTGGCCCTTACCAAATTATTGAGACATTGGGAGACAAAACCTTTAATCTCAAATACTTATAGGGAGTAGAGTTCACTTTACCAACCAATGGGAAATATATCAAGAATTACTTCTATATTATTCCACCTCAAGTCTTTATGGATTAATCTACAAGATTAGTTAGAAATAGTGTAGGCAGGTTTAGATTAGTTTTATTTCTTATTCCTTGTTTGTAAATAGTGTTTTGAATATTTGTTTGACTCTTATGTTTTTGAATTATTTTTTTTTTCCTTAGATTTCAATATGTCTTTTCAAAGATAGGTCTTTGAGCTCCCTAATCCATCTAAATTATCAAAAAGAACTCCATGAACTAATAATGTGAATATGACTCTTGAACATTGGTTGATCATGGATTTGAGAAATTTTGAGCTTAATGTTATGTTTCTAAAAAATTAGTAAAGATTGATACATAGATTAATTATTATTTGAAAATATTAAACCTTATTTTGATCTAAGTTTGATTCTAATAAGGATTGCATATGTTGAGTGAAATTTTGAATTATTAGAACAAAGTCATGGTATCACTTAAAGAACATTATTGCCTGGGATGAAGTCTATGACCTAGGATGATTGACTAAAAATAAAACATTTGACAAAAGTCTTAAAACCTATCTAATTTTGGTTCTTAAACTTTGATGGAAAGATAAAAATAGTTGAAAAATATAAAAGTATTAAAAATCTAAAAGTTTTCTAAACAAAGGTGATTCTGGTAACCTTCATCGAGGCTATGACACCTAACTAGTAATGAAGCAAGGCCTAAAGTGGGACCAAAGGTATTTTTTTGAGGCTATAGATGCCTTGATAGTAGTAGAGAAATGCCCAAGTCTTCCCTTTTATAAATCATGATTCATAATGAATATCTAAAAATGCTACAAGTCTATGTTAATGATTAAGGTCATGAAATCTGGAAGTTATTCTCTTAATCCCATGCTAATCAATAAATGAATCAAATCACACACACAACATGACTGATTTTTGATGTTTGATCTTAATACTAAATTTATAAGTCTTTTTAAATTATGAATTGGTATTAATAATCGTACTTGATCATGTGGAATGATTTTTCTATTATTATTTTGAACAAAGATTATCTGAATTCTAACATTTTGTAATGTTTCCCCCAAAAGTTGTCATTTATTGAGGTCAACATACCCCCTTTTTTGAAAAATGAGGACCCTTATTCAAATTTTGTAAATTGTGATATAAGTTAGGCATTCAACTAGATCAAAGTGAATTATTGAATATCATTAGTTGATTTAGTTAAATTGGCATATTAGCATATAAGCTTTATTTGATTTTAACTAATGTTGCTAACATTTGCTTCATGTGTTTATATGTTTCAAGATCAATGTATATTCATTATAATGAACAAATGTTTGTGGTTTATGCTTAAATGATCAATATGACCCTTTGATTAACCTTTGGTCTTTAGTTGATTAATTAAATTCATGTTTAAATGATGTTTAAAACCTTAGTATAAATATTTTAGCCTAAGTTATTTTAGATTTAAATTATTGATAGGTCTATTTATTTCATACTAAGATTTAGCTTATTTTTATCCTATGTCTTAATCAAATTTATTAATCCATTAACACCTTAGTCTAAAATTTATCCTAAGTCTTTATATGTCCTGAGTGCTTATTCCTTTGATTTTAATATTTATAGGTACTAATTAGATATGAGGACACTAAGAGTCAAAATATCAATTGATTGGATCAAATATAAATGGTACATGAGTGTTTAATCAAAGTCATCAAGTCAAATTTCTTAGGATCAAATATCGATAGTGAGTATTCAAACATACAAATTCTAATCAATGATTTACATTAAAATCCAAGGTCAATAAGTCAAGATTAAAGATATATGGTGTACATTAAATTGTCCATTTAAAGATTAATGGTGAGAATGGAATCAATATGTCAAAGATGTTGAGAAGGGATGCTAGAGTGACATATGTCACAATCTTGGTGAAGAGTCTAGAGAAGATCAATGCCCCACATTTAGTCTTGTTAATAGGAATTAAATCAATGGTCTACATTCGATCATATGATCAAAAGATCAATAACACATGTTTAATCATATAGATGGAAGATCAATGACTATTATTTGATCTTGTAAATCAAGATCAATAGTGTGAATGGAGTCAATAATTTAAAGAACCTATATTAAATGTGATAATGACAAGTGTCACACTCATGACAAATTTGATGGAGATCAAGAATCCACATTTAATCATATGTATAAAGAGAAAATTAATGGTCCATGTTTGATCATTAATTCATTAGATCAATGGTGCATGTTGAATCACTCAAATTAAGATTAAAAACATGCATTCAATCTTGAGATGAATATTAATGGTGTAAAGAAAGATATGGAGTTAAAGAGACCAGATTACACAAGATGTTGTCATATGGTGCAAGAGTGTTAAAGTGATGGAGACTATCTGTAAGGTATATAAAGAGTACACAATACTAATAAGTGGTATAATCTCATAATCCTAGATCAAATATCAATGGTTATGGTGAAAGTCAAGGTTAAAAGACTCCTAAGGAGATTAATGGCATGTGCTTGACTATTTAGATCAAATATTGATATCTCACATTCAAATAGTATAGATGGATATTGATATAGAAAATTTGAGCAAGATTTAAGAGACATAAGATGATGACACATGTCCAAGTGACAATGGTCACATTTTAAAATAAATAATCAGCATGACAAGGTGATGCCATATAGGCATACACATCATATTATAAGACCTTGTGGATCTGAGCATGTGAAGGTATAAATGTGAGATCCAAATATAATATAAGTCACAAAAGCACATACTTAAAACTTATTTTCCACAATTAAAACTCTGTTTAAACCTCCAAAAATCCCTAGAACACATGAAAATCCCTAAATTATCACTAGATTCACTGTGTTAAGCTGAGACTTTTGATATCATTTGAAAAAAGATATTTCAATTATAATTATAGCAATGGTGATCCATGGACACATTTAAAAGTAAGTGGTTGAGTTATATTTTTCATCAAATGTAGAAGTTGAAGTTTCAAAGACACAAAATTCATAGCTTCTTAATTAAACATAGGGGACAATAATCACTCTAAATTATTTTGAACTATTGAGAACAAGGGATTTATAACTAAGGAAGAGGATAATATGTTCCTAGTGAAGAGACTCTATGATGATATCATGGTCATTAATATGATTGGAATCTATTATGTTACTACTAAAAAATAAGTACTACACTATATTGATGTCCTTTGTCATATTTTCAGAGATACTAAAATAGAAAAGGGTATGATTATTTATGAATATAGTCTAAGGAAAATTTTATACATCTTCCCTATAGCCTTTGATTCTTACTAAAAATTTCCTAAGACCCAAATAGACCTAGCCTCCATTAATTCATGGGCACCATTATGGACATACTAGCTAAATGGTTAGAAGTAGGTAACAAAGTCATTGTAGATCCTACAAATAATAGCCATGTGAGTTAATTTAGACCTAGAGTTAGAATGGTCATGATAATATTGAAAAAACTATGTGGGTGTGCACATACAACACATGTAGAAATAATGTGGGTGCCCATGGTATATTTCATTATTGAAGAAGTTGTGGTTCCTCCATTAGGTGAAATCATCAATATTTCCATAAGCAAACAGATATATGGGATTAAGAATAAGAACAGGACTGAATTATACATGATGTCTTATTTATTAGATGCCTTGTGTGCTACCATCAAGATCCCAAACCAAATAGAATGGCCTCCTAATGGTATCCAAACTATGTCTCAATATTATTCATAATTACATATTTATAAGTATAGAGACCATATCCATTTTATATGTGATTATGTATACCCTTCATTAAGTGAATCCATTCATGGTATCCCCATAATTAGGATAAGTCCTTTAATCAATAAATCCATTGAGATAATGGGGGACATATGGCTTTATCTTGATTTCACTATTGTAAAAATTGAAGGAACCCATATTTCCCCTCTCAAACTACCATTTCATATACCTGATAAGTTAGTAGAACAAGAGGTGGTATACCAATATTTCAATGAGATAGATGAAATTTTCAAGACTAAGAGGAAGGGACTTCTACATAGTTTTCCCATGACAATTGTTAAGACCATTTCCAAGTAATGGGACCATATTGAGGTTGCTTCAAAGCATAGGCTATCTTTTGATTTTTAGATTGATGATCATAGATAATGACATCCCTATGGAAAGGTAAAGGAAAATTCAAAAATCAAAGGTATTTTGGTTGTGCCATATGAGCATGAACCTAGCGCATTTGATTTTATATACACTAAGGCATCTACATACTATGAGGTCACTAGAATATTGAAACAACATAATATAAAGCTTGAGTCCAGATTGAATAGAGATCAAAAGATGGAAGATAGATGGTAGCTAGGTCCAAAATAGTATCATATAATAGATTTTGGTTCTTCTAAGATTCCATCCATAGTGATACAAAGAGAACATAGTCCTAGATAAATTATACCAAGTGAACTTGATTCTATATCCTCATCCCCTAAATCATCTAGAACAATAATGCAAGATTTACTTGATGAGGAGGTTCATATGATTGCTCTAGATCCTCAATAATCTATTGAAGATGCATTGAGGATGCTATCTATAAATAATGAGATATATTTATATGTATAAGAGACAAGTGTTGAGGAAACTAATAAGCATAAGGAAAAAGTGAAGGTATTGGACTTGATAGCGATTTATCTTCCTAATAGGAAAGTTGAGACTACAATATCCAAAAAAGCAAAGAAACCTAAAATGGCCATCACACCACCTTTATAGAATGGAAATATATTCAAAGAGGATAACCTAATATATGGTCCACCTATACCTAAATGGTTCATATATGAACCAAGGTTGGAAAAGCTTCATATTACTTATCATCGATAACCTCTAGTAAAGACTACTAACACCCCTATTCAATAAGAGTTAAAGCCTTGGATCATTGTCTTGCAAGAGGGTGAATAAAAGAGATTTGTTGCTCAAGCTCAATCATCTAATTAGTTACAAATAGAGGTCCCAATAAATAATATGGGCCAATCCTCAGTTGGAGTTATATATGATCTAGATACTATAGGTTTACAAAGAGTTACTGATATAGTGGTCATGGAAGGTGGTGAAGATGTTGTACACCAAAAGGTTGAACCTTTGACTCACTTAACTTAGATGAAAGTAAAAATACTAGGGGAGGATCCTATTTTTGAAAAGGATATTCTAAACTTATCATAATCTTAGGCAAAAAGGTTGCAAGCTACCATCAAAGGCCTAAAGCACAAAAAAAAATCTAGAAGAGCAATACATTTTATCAGTTCTAGGAAACATTATTAATAGATTTGAGTCCACTATATATGATACATTTAGTTACATGAAATCTATAAGGTTTAAGTTGGATGTGGTAAACAAACAACATTCCATGTCTATGCAACAAGTCAAACAATAGCAAGCTTTAGATAATATGGTAAAGGAATTGATCAATATACTAATGGAAGGCCATATTATTGAGATCAAAATAGTAAGCCTATCACATTTTAATATGGATGTGATAATTATAATGGAGAATATAAGGGATGTGAATAAATGGTCCAAAGGCATGGAAGGGATCTATAATGTTTTCAAATAGTTAGAGAACATAATGGTGAAAATACTAGGAAGCTTGATCAAGGATCCAACCATCCTTAGTCCTATTGGATTGATAATTGATGAAGAGTTCCAACACAAGGCTACTCAATTCATCCAAGAATTCAAGAGTAAAATCTAGGGTACTATAGGGGAAGATAATAAGCATATCTTATATATGATCTTGTCAACAAAAGAGAATATTAACGATTCTAGAAGTATTAAGAAAGCTTTACACAGAGCTGATGAAGTCTTCAAGGATTTGGTAGGGTAAGAAGAGGAACTTTTCATGGAGCCAACTATCAACCTCAATTTAATTGGTGAACAACATAACAAAGCTATGAAGATCCTAGAGCAATAATCACAAGCTACAACTTCAAGGGCATCTCAAAGTCAACTAAGTTGACTTATTATATTATTTTTTATCAAAACCTGATACATAATTTGAAATAATATTCTATTTTATAAAATCATGTGCAACTTGTAGTGAACATGGAATATGGGTTAGTCCATTTGAAAAGTATTATTGTTTTTAAAATATTGTAATAGGAAAACTATGTTTCACACTTAGCTAATTCTCATTGGATATGATTGATTGACACACCTCATAGGTTGCCTATAAAAGGGGGTATTGTCATTATAAAAATGAGGAAGTTTTTAGAGAAAAAAATTATGTAAATTTTGGTCCAAGTAATGCAAACAATAGAATTATGTAAAGTTTTTTTCATATTTGTTTGTCTGTTTATTATCATGGTTGCTTCCTCAAGAATCTAATTTGATGTTTAGATTTGAATTGATTGCTTGAATTATAAATGTGTATATGTTAATGTATATTTGTCAATTTGTGCTTATGTTAGGTTGACTAAAATATTTTTAGATTCAATTCATTTTACTTGATTTTCTTAAAGATGTGCAAATGTAATTATCTTGTGGAAGTTAATCTTTAGAGTGAATCTAATTTCTTATTTGTATTATTTCAAAAATCCTTAGACATTTTATTGGTATATGATAGGATCTATTCTTTTGTCAATTTCATGTCATATCTGGTTTGATTGAATGTCTTTAATGAAATTCAAGCTTTGTCATGATGTCTGGATTGAAGATCAAAAACATCTTTCTTTCTACCCCACCCAACCTATTTTATCATTTTTTACCAATTCACTATATTTTAGTCTCTCATTGTAAATATTATTACTAGATTATTTATTAGATTTTATGTTTTCCTCATTATTCATTATTCATTAGACTTAGTTCATATTAATTTTATATTTCACCAAAGCTTTATGACCATGGTTGCTCCCAATAACCACTTGCACTATTATTTTGTGAAATAATCATTTAGCTTGGCTGCTACTCCACCATAGATCAAAAGAAGATCAAAACTAACAACTCATGCAATATATTCTTTGAATATTGAAATAATAAGTGTTTTAAACACTATGAAAACCATGTGGTACACTTACATGCATCAATAGGTTACTCAATTAATATCTATTGTTTAAGAATAATGAATTTTGTGTAGATGTTAAATCTAGTTTTTATATGATAAACTATTTTGATACACTTGAAAAATATCACTCATGGATCAACCATTTTGTTCATGATCTTTCCACTACCAAAAGTCTCATTTTTGCCATCTCACTATGCCTAAATTTTTATCTTATAGTTTAACCCGGGTATTTTTCTTACATAGATCACATGTATCTGACAATATGATTAAAACCCAATATTTATCTTACACTATCATTTAAAGATCCTAAAAAATTATCTATCCTCTATGACATTATTATCTAAACTAAGACACTAGTATCCCAGGTCTAACACTATTTTTAAACCTTACAAATGATTAAATTTTAAAATATTTTGACATGTATGGGTTAGAATATATTATTATTTTAACCCTTTTATTAGAAAAATTGAAAAGGTGTGGTATAAATACAAATCAAATACCAATCGTTATCATGAATCAATATCAAGTACAAATTAATCTCACATCTATCTTATACTAAGTAAAATCACCTCCAAGCTTGAAAAACTACCCTATTCCTACCTCTTTCTAAATCAATCATAAGAGTATTATTTTTATAGGTCTAAATAATTCAATTATATTGCCATGAGTATTATTTTTCAAGTTATAATATTGATCACTACATGTACTCATATATAGAATATTCATGATTATTCACACACAAACCCACATAATGGGGAGAACTACATCATTCTAAGGAATCTTAAAAGTATTGGCTATAAAATTAGTCATCACTAATAAAGGGGTCTTTTAGGTCAGGTCATCTTCACTTGAGCCCACTAACCTTTATTTTTCAAGGTGGCATGCTCTGATTAGAGTACCTAGGGTTTTAAGATATATGCAAACATCTATAGCCTATGTGCATGATCCAAAAATATAATCTACAAGGTGACATTGAAATCTAACAAGTGTAGGTGGAATTTATAAAAAAGTACTTGTATTTTGTATAGTATGTAAGAGTAATTTTTTGGATATAAGTGTTGACACTAGTGTCCCTATTTCAAACATAGTGTATAGGTTGATAGAGAGTTGATTCTTAGCTGATAAATCATAGTTGACCATCATCCTAACTATTTATACACCTAATTTCCCATATCTAATCACACTTAATTCCATAATCTAATTATTATTCCTCTTCATTTTCAAGAAATAAAATATTATTTAGCATTTTCTTTCTATATTTAGCATATTTTCATAACTCTACACTATATAGGAATTTTATGAATCTAAATTATTTAATTGTCCTAATTCTAAAGTAGTATATTCTTTAGTGGATTAGGATATTATATTATAACTCTTTCCAAAAAGGGTTAAGAACTTTGGTTGTAAGGGTGCTAATATGGAATAGAATGAACTATGATAAAATCATTACTAGAAATATATTTAAAACATATGTGTATTATAGAAGGTACTACATGAAACTGATGAATCTAAGGACATTCCAATAACATATCAAAGACTCTTACACTAGGTACTACTATTAACTTGGTTGCCACATGTTATTATTTGAATTATATCATGATTTATGTATCCAAGATGAGATACATGTATGATAGTGAACATATTCTCACTTGAACCATTATCAACCATGACATATTATATAGGTTGATGATCAATGTAAGCTCAAATGAACAAGGAGTGTAGGAAAAAATCATCATCAACTATCTCGTGTTATATGAATGTGATAATTTTCCTAGATGGCATTGAATTAAGATATGTACCAATTATTCCATTCAAAGTATGTTGGGCCTCTATATGACGATGATAATAATTTAGTGGAGGATGTGTTTTATATATGTAATGTACTTATTATATATCTATTATTTCTTGAACTATATTCTTATGGAAAGGATCACTAAACAAATTAATTTTTATACTCTCACTTAATTGTAACTTTGTATTATTGGTAGATGTTTTCACATTAATGATGTTCCCATCTATCAAATCCTATATCTTATTTTCAAATTGATGCATATATTGATAGTATGCCTTGGTGTCTTTGATATCCACAAAATTCATTTTGATCAAACCATTTTAAAAGATCCTTAATCACATCAACATCTTAATGGGAAGGCAAATATGATTTCTAATTCCAATAAAATTCTTAGCACCTTATAGGGATCTTCTGGCATGTTGGTAAACTCTCTCCTTAGAGGAGCTAATTATAGAATATGTGGAGTAAGTTTTGAAATTGTATTCACTATTGTATTTGGATTATTATTATTTTCACTTAGTTTCACCTTGCATGGTGACTTACTCAAATTATTTGCATGATAATTATAAATTAGGTTAGTTTAATAATTTAAATAATTCATTTCCAATAACTTAACCTCTCTTTCATTAACTTTGTGATATAAATCTATGAATGATATAAACTTATTAAACTTAATACATTCATTAGATGTGGAAGAAGGCTTTATTTGAATAATTATTAAAATTAATTATATACCATAGGATACATAATCTTAGATACCATGGTATTATATCATAAAACATATTATTCAATGGGATCATTATATTTTTTCTTGAGTTGATAAATTTGAGCATATGAAATCTTTTCACTTATATTGATCGAGAAATGTGCAAGTTAAAAATTTGCCAAAGGATTGAATGGGTGAACTGAATAATGTGGTAAATTATAAAACCATCTTAGATAATACCCTTTTAAAATTATGTATAATAAATTGTTCAACCACCCACTATTGGATACATATTTGAAACATGTTGCATGAAATGATCTCAAGTGTTGTTTGTGGCCACCTTTTCCATCATACAATATAAGATTAGGTGCCAAAAAACTATTTGATAATGGATATGCTAAAATAGGTTGAGATAATTAAATATACAATAGATTCTATGAATCAATTAACTAATTTCATTTCAAATCTCTTTGTTCTATTTTCAACACCTTAGTCTTTAGATCTAGAACAATATGCATAATTGATTATGCATCATGAAAATAATGTGTGTTAAACATTAGTAGTGTATCAAATGACTAAGTAATAATTTCCATATTAATATGTGTAATTCCTTGGATTTAACCCATAGTAATATTTAAGTATGAAATTTATATATAAGGGTCAAATAAAGGTAGGCAATCCATAATAGTAGAAATTTTAGAAGATTGGCCTTGAGATGTTTTATATTTCCTCTCTAGTAATTTTTATATTAACATCTTGCATATACTAATTATATAAAATAAATAATTTTAATATTTTTAATCCATGTCATCAAATTTATTAATTTATTCTACCATTATGGTTCTATGATCTAAAATATATAAATTCTAAACTTGAGCAGTGCTTATTCTACCACTTCTTTTAAGAAGTAAAAACAACTAAATTAGATTGCCTAAAATATGAAATAGAAATTTAGAAGATTATTGTTAATAAATAATTTACCAAATATTAAAAAACCTAATAAAAAATTGGAAATAATAAAAATAATGAAATAAGCCCTATAAACATCTATGATTAGGGTTTTTTAATATTCAAAGAATAGACAAGTTGATCGATATGTTTTATAAAAATTGGGATTAAGAAATAAATATCATTCAATTTAGACAAAATGATGAGTAAATTAGAATGCTAAGATATAAAATAACTCACACAAAATAATATGGAACTTACTATTGTTGTAAATATTATAAAGGGGAAATTACAAAAGAGGAATGACTTAACTTTAAATTAGACATGTAGGATTTGATTATGATTGTGTAATTTGTTGTAAGGTTGTGTGAGTTCACTATGAATTAGGGAATAGGGTTTTACATATTCCTTGGATAATAATACTATATTAAAATAAGGTTTAATTGTGATAAAATATATAGGTCACACTAACATCTAGTAAATCCTTTTTCCTTTGTGTGAAATTTGGTAGGTGTATCTTCGCTTGTAGGTCTTTTGTGTCTGGTCTAGGTCTCAAGATTCACTATGTAAGTTGTTGTCTACCTTCTTCACTTAGAACCCTATATAAATATAGAGTGAGGAATAAATTAAATAAAATGGTAAAATGGTTTAATGATTGAATTTGTGCTTGACCTCAACATCCCCTATGTTTAACACTACCTATATACCAATACTATGAAGAGGGATCAAACTTCATATAGTTATCCTATGTTATGGTGGTGTTTATGAAATATTGGTGTAATTCTATATGTTGGTGAAATAATAGTGTAATTATGTTCTTTAATAATGTATTATGAACCTTTAGGGTGTATTTATAGTTAACACAAGGTTACTTGGGTTGTGTGGACTCATAATTGGGAAGAATACATGTTTTCCTCTTACTGTGTAGTTAGAGTAAGTATGGTGTTTGAAATTAAGAATACCCTTTCCATATATTGTAAAAATTAACTGAATATATTATTATATAATGTAATTAATTTAACTAGACTTGTGAAATGTGTGAGATGACCCATTAGGAGAATTTTAATTTTACAAATTATTTAGTATTTGGTAAGAAGATGAAAATGGTGGATTCAGACACTATCAATGAGTGGGATAGTCCTAAAGGATCAACCTCATCTAAGGAGAAATTAAAACTAAAATAGAAATTTATATCAATCTAATAATGAGTCGAGGTTAATAGGAATGAATAAGAGGAACATCATGTATCAAATTTACTTAAGGGTAAGGTTCATCTCCATAGAATTAGAGGAATAGTGGTTCAAAATCATAGAACTAAGCATGAGATAAATGTGTATAAAAGGATGGTCATAAGTAAATTTTTTAACATTAAATTTTATATTTAGTGACTATATGTGTATAAAAATCATAATATTATTATTCACTTGGCCATAACTTGATCATAATTTGGAACACTTGCCACTCTTTTGAAACATTATTTAAAAAGGCATATACACATTGATTAGGTCTAAAATAACCAAGACATTTTGGTGAACCTAATTATTGATTTGAGCACGAAACTTTAGATTTAATTATACATTATTGTTTCAAAAATTTATTAAGGGTTCAAGTTTTTACCCTATGGTGGTTTAACTTTTAGGATTAATTTATAATTTTCCCTTGATACATAAATAAATTTGATTTTTATTTTTCCTTGGTCTTTATAGTGTTTTCATTAATATATTTTATGCCATATAATAATATTAGGCCTCTTTTACCTAAAATATGAAGTGTTATTTTAATTGATAATATTCATATTCCTTCGACTCAATCATGTATTTGTGTGACCATTAAAATGGTGAAAATTAATGAATCATGTGTTACTTATTCTATCAATATGAACATTGATAGTGAACATATATATGCATATGTACATGTTTTTTATGATGATATGAATGAAATTTAAAATTATTATGAATATCATATTAAATACAATGATTAATTTCTAGGTAAATGATTTATCTTTTTAGGGTTTAAGGGAGATTAATCCATAGGTTGTTAAATCATTTGGTAAACCTAACTTGCTTAAAATACTACTCCAACACTAACTCTAGATGATACTAGGGTTTATATCATTATTTTTATTATTTTCATTGGATATATTAGGATTTTAAAATTTCATATATTTTATTTTATCAACCCTCTTTCACTTTTTTACTATATGCCATCTAAAAATGTTATCTATCTTCTCTTAAGAATTGATAGGCTTAGAGGCAATCCTATTGAGCATACCCAAATTCCTTATATTTAAGATTATACCATGGAAAGAGGACCAATTAAAACCCCCATCATTGATCTAATGATTTTTTTAGTGGAAAATCTTTATTAATCTATGAATATTCCATTTTTTGAAGCCGGTGTTTGATTATTTTGTGGAATGGCCGATAGGGTGGTATCACCTAAATTTTTAGGGTCAAAGTTAATTTTTAGGATAGGTTCACCTAAATTTGAATATAAATTTCATATTATAAATGTAATTCACCGGTACCTAAAAATCCAATCCAAAGGATTTTTACACATAATGTTGGGCATCTTTAAGATTTGTTTTGGTGGTTTGTATTTTAATTCCCAGGAGGGCTTCAATAATCAATAGTTTGCAATAAGGTGGGAAATGTTTTTTTACAATATAATTTTTTAGTATTTTTAAAATTTTATTCCATTTATTTCTCTTTAATTACCATCATGATAATTAAATAAGAGGGCAGTTTGTGAGTATTCAATTGCATCTTACAAGTGCAGGTGCTCGACTGCATCCTGCAAGCATAGACACCTGACATTAGGCTATGGGTGCTTTACTAGATTATATTATCACCTGTGGATCTAATCACATCCTACCATCATTTGACCACAACTCATAGGTTGTGGGTAGATACTAGTAGACTATTGTTGACTACTCATAGACTACAGGTGGATGCCAATAGCCTATGGGTAACTACCCAAAGGTTGGTGGCATATGTCTATAGACTACCAATATCTATAAATAGTCTATGGGTGACCAATGATAGTCTATTAGCATCCACCCATAGCCTACTAATGAGTGATATTATGCTATAGGTGATCACTAGTAACCTATGAGTGGACCATGCCAAATACATGCAAAATAAGTCATTCTACATGCAACTGCCATAATGTTTGATTATTGTCATGGTTCTTTATTCATAATTCAAGCATTTTTTTTGTTATCAATCATTTTAATTTTATTTTTAATAATATTTAATCCATGGCTTTGTAGTCTAGATAATATGACATCTGTTAAAAATGTTAATGCCTCTAAGAAATTTAAACAACAAAATAACTTATTATCTTATTTTATCCAGACACCAAGCACATGTACTATATTTTAATTTAACTAGTGATTTTTATTCATTGGATTGTGTTAAAGTTAAATAATAATTAAAATGTCTTAAACCATTTTGCATATAAAACCCATTGATTACTCTTTTGAAGAATTATCTCCATAGAAAGACATACCTAAGCATAAATTTAAAATGCCAAACAGATGTACTAACTCATAGAATACCATTTTTAATTAGTTAAATATTCTTTTCAAGATTCAATAATAATGACAATGCCTAAAATAATATTGCATGTAGAACCCATTGATAAATGTATTAAACATATCCTTGAATTGGAAGATAGACTTGGGAATGAAATACCAAACATAGGCACTATATTATAAATATTATTTGATTTACTTCTTTTTATTTATTTGCCCTTTAATATTGGCATTTATTAAAAATTAACGTCACATAAATTTTTTACTTGTATAATTCAATGATAAAAGTATTAAAGACCTATATAATGATTTATAATATATACCTCCCCACTTAATTTAAGTAAATGGAGATATCACATCATAACTAGTGGTATCGATGATTAGTTTGCAACACCAATGAGAGACTTGATCACCCAACACAATCTTTAGATGAGACTACTATGCAGTCAAAATATTCTTTAGTTGAAAAAGGCACCCAAAAATTCACATAGAAAGAAATACCCATTGTCCCATTAAATTCAAGGAAATAGAGATATCACATCATAATTAGTGGTGGTGATGATGAGTTCCCAACACCAAATGAGAGATATACTCACCCAACATAAGCTTCAGATAAAATTGTTACACAACAAAAATTATATAGAAGAAAAATACATGGATAATTGGAAGGTCATTTCAGTATGAGTGTGCATTTAAATACCCATTTATTGGACCTTTATAACTAGAAAGTAGTAATGACACACCAAAAGAATTAAAATTCATAATATGTAGTTGGAAACTTGGTAAGGACCACAAAATGCAACTCAAGTTGGACAAAATTGAAAAACATTGTGGCAAAATATGAGTCAGTAAAGGACAAAGATGGATATATCAAAAAAATAGTGAGGTGAAAAAATAAAAAATATTGCATACGTCAATATTACGAAACAGAGTATCATAATTATCAAAAACACCAATGACACCTCATTAAGAAAGGAAGAATAATTAAAGTTTTATTTGAAAAGTTTACTCAGTATAATTTGCTTGCCAAAAAAATACAATTTTCAACTTCATATCATATTCTATAAAGAGGAAGACCAATCTACAATTTTTTAGATTACAATATTTTATTTTAGAATATTGTAATGCACAACAATCCACATTCACATTGGTCTAATACTAGTGCTTGGGAGATGAAAAAATGCCTCACAATGATTGAAAAAGAGGATTTGAAAGAAAAAATAAAATCAACAAGGTCCATATCATTGTCTATTAATGAGATAATAATGGTTGACAACACACCATGGGTATGCATGCATGTATATACATTTCAAAATCATTCAAAACAAACTCACCTTTTATCTATACATAAAATGACTAAAAATTATAATGTTAAAAACCTTTGAAAATTGATTATTTCTAATTTGATGGATATTGCTGAAATGAATTACCATAATATAGGTACTAAGTTGGTGTGTGTTGGTGTGGATGGTGTGACAGTAATGTAGGGGAATATAATAGTTTTGTGTGTTCACCTTCAAACATCAGCTACCCCATATATGACTCTAATCCATTACATGGTATATAAAATGAATCTTGCTTACAAAATTATAAGCACATTTAAAAATGTAATAAAAGTGGAAGAGCTAATCCATGATTTTCATGCATCTTGAAAGGTTTTTAGAGTTTAAAAAAATTTCAATTTGAGTGAATTATGGAAAAAAAACTATTAAAAGATGTAGATACTAGATGGATTTCACTATACAAGCCTACATGTAGAATATTTGAAGAATATCAATCATTAGCTAGTTTTATGTTTAATTATAGGATGGAGGTTAACAAGGCAAAAGATTTATTGAACCACTTGACATATTTTAATTTTTTTTAAAAATTATGTGGTATGTTTCTCATATTGAAAGAAATGGATTGTTTTATGAAACATGCACAAGAGAGATCAATATGTATTGTGGACTTCATAAAGTTGAGGAAACATGTTTGTTTATCACTTGATATATTATAATACTCAAATGAAAATTTTAAGGGACCAATATTTGAGAGTTGGGAAACTTTAAAAAATCTAAAGGAACCTCAAAACTATTTAAAATTCAATATTCATGACAATCTTTGTATTTATGTTAATGGAAAGGAGATACCATTACACCCTCTCCAAAGATGAACTAATGTAGTTGGATCAAAATTTGAAGAAGTACCTGTAACAAGGGTTCTATATGATAATGTCATATGTGACACATGAATTAAATTGAGAGGCATTTCAAAAAGCTTATCTATTGAAATTTGAGATCATTTTCAAAGAGATGCGTTGCTTGAAGTTAGGGGCATGGTGAATCCTACATTTTGAAATGGTGTAGATGGTCAAGAACAAATAATTTATTTATTTATCAAATACATGAGTCCTCTCATCAAAAATTTCAATAAGTCTATGGAAATTAATGGAGAGGAAGTTAAGGGTATTTTTCAAAAGAATTTATTGAAAAACTAGTCAATGCTTTTTGGACTTATAATGGTTGAACAATATCAATTGTTAACTAAACCAATAAAAATAGGTTCTATTACCAGGCTATGGAAGAAAATATATCAGAGTAGTGTTCTACAAGAAGAAATCAATGAATATTTTTATTTATATAGTGTGCCAAACTATGATTTTGGGGTCCATGAAAGATGAAAGGGGTTTCATTGCATTATCTTTTGTTAAATCAAGGCTTTAAAATAGATTGGATAAAAATCTTGAGACATGTCTAAGGTTATATGTTTCAAGTTATGAAGTTGATACATTTCCATATGATAGATAAATTTTAATTTGGATTAGTCTAACTAAAAGAAAAGGTGTCACAAATACAACTACCAAAGAAGATAGTGAAACTATAAATGTCAATGAGATAGGCCATACAAAAGTTAATGATTAAGTATGGGCTACCTGAAGGTTGTTTGAAATACCCGAGTGTTAGTTTTTAAAATTGTAATATGTATATGTAAAATACTGAACAATATTTATGAAATGCTTGATTGATTCAATTTGAGTTAAATTGTTTATGAAATGCTTAATTGATATGATCATATCTTTAGTATTCTACAATAGTATTTTTTAGCATTTTTTTACATTGTGAGTTGCAAAAAATGGTACATATTCAACAATATATTTTTTTATTGTTTGGAATTTTTAAAAATAAAATATACATTATTTAATCAAATTAAATTGTAAATAATATTTTAATAGATTTGAAACCAAATTTACTATAAATTAAAGCAGTTAAACATTGCAACAAATTATTACACATCGTAGGATGTAGCCTAATATGAGTAAGGAATCCATCATTACAAAATATATTCTAATATTATAAAATATAAATTTATAATAATTACAAAACATAAAGGCTTTGATCTCAAACATCAATTTCCATTAATTAAAAAATAGTATGGAAGAAATCACAAAATAACATTAAACTTATTGTCTCATAATCATTATGGATCAATTTGTCCTTCAACTACTTGTTTGCTAGTATTAGTAGTGGTTGTACTATCTGTGAGGATAGGGATCCTATAATCTTGGAGATATTTCACTACAAAATGGATATTGGCAAGATTTGATCATTATTCTACAAAAACATCTTCTGTTGAAAGCAATAATGGGTCTGTTTCAACTTTATTTTTAAACAAAACATCAAGATCCAAGCCATTTTATTGAATTATTTTCCTCAATGTATTATTTTTATTATTCAATAAAACAAGTTTTTCCTTGAAAGAAATTATTACTTAAATAATTTTGCATGCATTATTTAGATTCATGTCAAGGACAACAATTTGGTTCTTTAGATTGATATATTTTGATTACAAATGATCAAAAAACATTTAATTATTTAAATATTTTAAAATAAATTTTAATTTAAAAAACCATCAATAAACTTACCCCAAATTTTTATTTTTTGCATTCACAAGATCCACCAGGCTTTTGTTTTGTGCCCATTTTTTATAGTATGCTTGGACTTCTGCATTCAAGTTTTCAAGCCTATTTAACATGATATCAAGAACATCATCACTAAATATATTATTCATGATAACACTTCTTGAAACTACTTGGTTGAATAAACATCATTTTTTTCTAGTTGATGCTCCACTATTGTGTACAATTGATTTCATTGACTGTGGTTGTAGAAATGCTCATTTATTTATTAAATCAATACTTTTTCTTGATGCTCCCAAGTTCTCAATTCATCAGGGTTTGGAATAATAAAATCATTAACATAATCTTTAGCATTTTCTTCTAATAAATTAGAAACAAGAAAAAAAAATATGTTGGTCATATGTTTGGGGAATCTCCTGCACAAGACTACTTTTAGTGCTGATAGGTGGAGAATTTGGCATACAAGGTTGTTGTAAAGGCTCCATGGGCTGAGATACATGTATGATATCATATAGGTTGAAAAAATCCATGGGTGTGCCATTATCAATGCCCAAATACTCATCATCTAGATCAATATTATGAATAATTGAAGTCCTCATCATATTGGAAAGACCACCAACCAAAAAGTTTGGAAACTCAAACATTGGGACTAGAACCATGCCACCGCTCTGAGATGGGATAAATATATGTTTCCCAATTCCATTATTTAAAGGGCCATGATGGGGTGGTGGTGATGGTGTGAATTTTTTCCTTTGAATAGAATAAACTATAAATGGGAATTAAATCATTTAAATGACCAATTAAAAAAATATAATATAATATTAGCATTTAAGAAAAATAGATCTATTTACTACACCTTTCTATTTTTGTCATTGTTGATGTGGCTATTGTTATTGTTATTGCTATTAATGTTCTTGATATTGGAAAAATCTTAAAGATCTGTTAGACCCAGTTGTTGTTTTTAATATAGATTATGCAAGATTTGCTATATATATATATTAGAGTTAAAATATTTCAATGATAAAAGAGTATTCAATCAAAGCAAATCTAGTTTATGAAGGTATACCAGTAACATGAGTGAAGGGCTATGCAAGAGGTGTAATTGAAATCTGAAATCACTTTCTTCTTACCAATTTCTACTTGAGTATCTATGGATTCAATTCTACATTTTCCTCCATCTCCATTTTTGATGAGGCCTTAGGAGGTTGACGTCGCTTACTTTCTATGTTTATTCTAGCAATCATTTCATATATATATATATATATATTTATATTTATATAAGAAAAAAATATTTTATTTAAAATGAAATAGATCAATATTTACATAATTATTTGAAATAGATATCAGACAAATCTCAAATAGTCTCAAACAACTACTCAAATTAATCTCATGTGCTTCAAGGGAGAGTGCATTGACAAACATTGTAGGATTGAGAGTAGAAGGAAAAGAAGAAGATTGTAAATCCAAAATTGCTTCATAGTATAATGAAATGATATAATTAAAACAAGAAAAATAAGTGTGTTTATTGTGTAGATCATATTTTAAATAATATTTGATTCTGCTAGAAATAAAACTGTACCAATCCAATGGTTGAGTACTAAGAGTATGAAGAATATAAACAAGAGCCCAAAATGGAATATCAGATGGTCTACCCTAAAAAAAAAATTCTTGGAAAATTACAATAATTCCCATCAGGAAAGGGTTTTTAACACATTCCATTTTTAGTCCACTTTTACCATGGCATTAAGGATCTATAAAAATAATTAACAAGATAGAACAACAGAAGTAAAACTATTTAAAAATCAGCAATTATAAATTTTACAATGCGTACCATCCACTTGCAATGAGTAATAGGACTCTAAATACTTTTTATCATCATCATTTAGCAAGGAATTTTAGGTGACCATGTCCCTATCCTTGTAAGGTAGACCTATCAATATCTGAAAATTCTCTAGACGGATTCCAAATGAAACATTTTGAGAGCCCAAGTTGGTATGAAACATGGAGGAAGAAGTATCGAAGCTTTGCAATAAAACATTCAACATAGGAATATCTTTGTCATACTAAGGTATGTAGATAATGTATTTAAACTTGAAAGGATCCACCTAATCATTGTATATGTCTTTTTTCTATAGAATCCTTTATATGATGGTACACATCAAATTCTAGAAAGTGAGTTTGGGATTTTTAGTTACCTCTGTGCCAACACAAGAAGAGGTCTAAGAAATGAAGCCATGGAGTAAAAAAGGGTTTTAGAATTTATGGAAAAGAGTGAAAAAAATTTAAACATTGGAAAAGAGGATAAAATGGAAAAATGTGCAAAATGAGGTGCATTTCACATATTTATAGGTGTTCATATTGAAAAGGGTGGCCACCCATATGGTCCGAACATTGATCGAAGACACTTGTGTCATAGCTAAGAGAGTCAAATCAGCATAAATTAAAGTCATCCATCTACATAAGTGTCTAACTATAATGCATAAGTGTTTATTTGGTTTGCATAGGTATTCATCTATAAGTATTCAATGTGCATCTAGTTTATATAGGCATTTATATGGTTTACATAGGTGTTTATCTAGTCTATACATACATTCATTTATTATTCTTTGATTCCCACCTACAACATGTCCACCCATAATTCATAGGCATCTATCATCATCAACTAGAGGCATCTATCTACATTGGCATTTGTCTACGTAGGTATTTGCCTGTAATGCATAGGAATTCATCTGGTTTTCATAGGCATTCATCTACAAGTATTTGGCATGTGTATAGTTTATACAAGAATTTTTTTGGTTTAAACAAGCATTCATCTTGTCTACATAGGCATTCATATGCTATTCTCTAATGCCCACCCATAACATGTCTTCGATCATCCATATGGAACAACATGCACCTATACCATGTTAGTGTTCACTAATATTACTTAGGAAATCATTCATCTATGTGCCTTTGGTGCTCACCTACATCATGTTGATGTTCATTTTCATCTCATTGATTCCATTTTTCAACTATGTTTCTTGGTGTTTTTCCATGATTGTAGGTTTTGTGCAACTCACCACCTAGTATCATATGATTTACCTCTGCAACAATACAACTTCCAACATAATTTTCCACCATTATAAATCAGATTTGCTTCAAGACCTCCATATATTTTTATATAGGGTCTACTAAAATGAAACCTAAAATGATCCTTCACACCTTGATTATGTGGACTTAAATGATAATGCATTTGAAGATAAGCAATACAATTAATATCAAAATGATACACAAGATGGTAATTTGGACACTCTCCTCCCACTTAGCAATGAAAATATTATAGTCAATAAGGATGATATTTTATAGAGTTTCAAAGATAGACTTAGATAACAACCCCACAATAATAAATAGATTTTATAATCCATAATGAAAATAAATAACAAATAAAATAATGGTCAATATTCTACTCCCACAAATAATAATATTGTTACACCCACTTTGGGGGCAAGTTAGCTTGTACAATAACCTTTTTTAACTCAACAACCTTAAAAAATAGATACACCTCATATGGTTATTTCCTCCTCTTTAGATGTATGATCACTTATGCAAAATATTCATTATCTATAGGATAAGGTGTTACATCTTGAGTAAGGTATTACTATGCCATCACATGCCTTGGATTATCATGTTATTTTACATACACCATTAGCACAACACATAGCAGAAGCTCCTTTCCCATCCAAATTTTTGGCACTTAAACTTAATTTATATGATGGTAAAGGTGAACCAGTGCACCATCTATGAGATTTTCATGCAACATGTTTGGACTACATGTCTAATTATTGGCTCTTTACTAAGTTATTCCTATGTAGTCTAAAGGACTATGCCTTAGAGTGGTTCTAAGATCTTATAAATAAATATATAACCACATTTCATCCATTTTAAGATATGTTTTTAGCATAATTTTCAATTAATATCAATGATAAGGTCCCATATGCCCAAGTGGTACAACTTAAGAAAAAAATCTAATGAGCCTATTATAAAATGTCTTATGATATAAAACTATATTATCAAAAATGATTATCCCCATGAAAAATAGAGAGATCCAAGACATTCAAATAGAGTTTAATTCTATAATTTAATGAATTTATCATGTTTAAGAAGTTTCCAATGTTCATAGATGTATGCCACATAGTGAAAGAAAGGGAAGTCAAGCTTATCTTTATGGTAAAAATAAATTACACAAATGGATCAGAGTTAACTACTAAGAGTTATAATAAGCCTCCATACAAAGTAAGGGACATTTAAAGAAAAAGTGACCAAAAGGCCACAATTTATGTAGATTCAAATCCACCTTCTCAGTTGGTTTTATCAACTTTTCCAAAAAGAGTTTTCACCAATATTCTAGAACTATTGGCACACGTTTTACAATAGCTCTTAGAATACAATTTCATATTTCTCCATCCTATAAAATAAGTTGGTACAACATAGCCTATTTCAAATAACTATGATTCTAATGCAATATAAGACTATCATAGGATACCAAGACATAATAAAAACTAATGCATCAAATTAAAAAATAAGATAGGGATTTGATAGAGGCCAACATCATTGATGTGGGCACACCCAAAGAGGAACCCAAAGTTCAAAAAATATAAGTTAAGGCATTGAAAATATTTTTAGATATGTTTCTAAAGCATAGAGATAATGAGGTGGAAGGCACTTTAGGTGTTCACTATATGTATCAGGCACATCCACCACCAACACATATCACACTACTATAGAGGATTCACACCCTTTATATAATATCATTTATGCGTATCATACTATAGTATTAGATAAACCACTCATCATTTTATTAGAGTATGAGATTGTCAATAATGATTTAGATTTATATGAACTCTTTATATGAGTATACATTCATCATCATCCTATTTAGAGTGTTATGGTTGACAATGGGTCAAATATTAACATGTGGACTATCAGACTTTTATGACATTTGGGTTATTCATAATAGGAATTTTTTATGATTGACATAATTATTCACAGTTTTAGTGGCCATGTTTAGAGATACATTGGGTAGATCATACTTCTACTATAGGTTGGAATAATCCATTTGGCCATTAGATTCTAATTATTACCTAGTGTAGGCACATCTGACATGTTATTGGGTAGTCCATGGATACATTAGCTATGATCCATTCCATACACCATGCATAGATGCCTCAAATATATATGTGCTAATTAGGTGATCTTAGTTGAGGGTATTTCGTATCAGTATCCTTTACCTATCCCAAAAGAAGTCACACCATATCTATCAATTATAGTTCTGAGCACATTTCACATTAATACACCATAGAGTTAAGTTGATCCACTAGTGTAGGTGAGGTATATTCATATGTTATTACCATGTACACATACTCTCCCATGGAGACCCTTATTAGAGACTCCTTCACCAAATATATGCTACATATTCTAGAGGACCTCCCTCTACCACTTTCCTTTTAAAGATCATTACAATTGAGGTCCCATGGTTATTAACATAGATCACACATGACATCTACAATATCTTCTACCAAATGGGTCCCTAAAACACCTACAGTTCATAAGACACCCTAATTGGCTTCATGGATTCTTAGCACCACTTCATAGGTAGTGTTATCTATAAATCAATCAGTACAAGTTCTAGGAGCTCAATTAACTTTTCACATAGCATGCATGATTATTATTCCTTTATTTGACACAAGCCACATTGATAGTGAGTATCTCATGAGACTTATTAGTTAGTATGATCTTCCCTTATTGTACATAATGTTTCCTTATTTCTTACTACTTGTATATAGTTTCATTTTTATCTAATTATACATAACTTATATCTAGAAAATAAAAAATAATATAATATGTTAAAAACACAAAAAAATTCATACATTTAATAAAAAAAGATTATATGTATTTCCATGTTTACATTTATTGTACTTAATAAACACTACACATGCTAACTATTTTAGTATAGTAAGTCTCTATCATACATACATGTTTCACTTATTCTTTTCAAGTGTTCACGGATACTTACAAGACCCAGGTCCATTACAAAAATCTATATTTTATACTATATACCCACTAGGGTTATATACATGGGTTCCTCATTTGATACATTCACCCATTTGGGGGAATCATATACATAGTTATGATTACCAAGTTACATATTTCTAAACTATACATCATATATTTATCATTTTTATATCTTGATATTGATCATCCCACACTACTCAAATTCATTACCAAGTACTACTACTCTAGACTTATCTTATGTATACATTTAATCTTATACATATTTATACTATATATTCATGCATACTTTCATTTATATCTTTTCTAGTTTAAAATTGATTGTCTCTTTGCTTCTACTTCTATTTTAAGGCATTTTCATATGCCATTGCTCTATGGATCTATGCCACTTCTCATTGTATGTATGCTTTGGACATGTACTCATGTCCTTGTGTGTTCCTTCCTAATTATGTATGAAAACATTTTAACATGTCCTTTCATGTGGCTATAAGACAACTTGCTTGATATGTATGTATGTGTAAATTTGAACATGTCCTTGCATGTCTTACTTTCTCAAATTTAATGAAATTTTCCCATGTCCATTATATTATGTCCCATTGGCCTACTTTACATGCCTCATGTATGTTTTATGTATAATTTTAGGTATGGATCATGGCCATGAAAATTATCTCATTCTTGCTACACACTCCAATTTTAGATGCCATGAGGGACCTCATGCATCTTTCCTTCCTACTTGGGTGTCGTGATGGAAATCATGCACCATTACCTTAGATAGATACTAAGATTATTACTTAAATTTATTGTTAAAATACATTTTTATATCTTTCTTAACATCCTTGTGATATATATATATATATATCATACATTACAAAATTATGCTCAGACAATCTTACATTTTCATGTTATGTATGCACATTATATTGGTTTATTATATATAAATCATATATGCTCTAGCTAATAAACATTTTGCAGAGATTTTAATTTTGAGGATAGTTATTTCACAATTTCAACAAATCCCCTCAAAATAGGGGGAATTCAAAGAGGTTTATCACAAAGGTCAAGCTATCTGAATGCACTCAAAGTACATTTTTAGCACATAGGCACACAATACATAAATTATTTTCAAGAAAAGATAGTGAGAAATAGTGACGTAGAGACAAATTTTAGTTGCATATAAATTAGTACAGTTAGAAATTATCATCCAAATAGGTACATTAACTTTATTAGTGATACTATCCAACATATGACACTAATGTCGAATAGCCTTAGTTTTAATAAATTCTAGATTGGCCAAACAAGTATAGTAAGTACAATCCAAGTTTGCACAAATTTAGTTATAAATTCCCAATTTTGGCTTAGTTTAACACAAATTCATACTAATTTTCTCATATTGGGGGCATCTTGCATGGCATGATCATTCCCATTACTATTTAGATACTCAAATACATATTATTATAACTCAATTTAGAATTTATATACTCATATATAATATTTGGGGGGCATGTGGCACATTGTTTTTATATACTCACTTATGCACTAGTTGATCAGATGGAATGACAAATGCCATGTCATTCTCTAAATTATACACACTAGACACCATGTTCCAAGTTACATACTAGATTAATGCCTTACTCCATATATAGTGGTTAGCATTTTTGAGTATCCCATAGCTATCTAATATTCCCCAATGGCCTAGAGCCATTTTAAATTCTAGAGTTCTTGAGTGGTCATAGAGCTAACATATATAGTTCCAATTATATTTTCATGTCTTTAGTTACATTCTATAATCTAGTTATAGGTGCATCTACTATGCATGGGTAGGTAATTATGGATTCATACTCTACTTGAGTTCTTGAGCCACCTACATGAGAGGATTTGACACAACATCAGTCCAATCCAAGCTATTCAAAGGTCATGATCAACTAAATAGGGGTGGGAAATGATGGAGTTAAAATTGGATTGAGTTCTTGATCCACCCATACATGGGTATTGATCAGGCAATCAATTCAATCGACATTATTCTCTAATTGATCATTATCTACATGTACACACACAAGTTGTCACCAATTTTATGCATTGGTTTATGTACCTATTGAGGTGTATTCATTCCTTTCCTCTCTCTTATCTATTTGATCACTTTTGTATTTTATTTTGATATATCCTAAATAAGGATTGATCTATGCATATTTAATTTGTAGGGAATGCAATGGAGCATGACTCACATACTCAGATCTAGATTCATAGGCTTCATATCTTAGGTAAGTCTAGGTATGCTTATTTTTCTTTTATCCTTGTCATTTCACTTTGTTACATTTATAGAATACGGGGGGATTTAATCATCTAAAAATGACACAAGTGTTAAGAGTGTTACTTAAGACCACCCATCTCTAGCTTATCCCTAGACATATCTTAGGTCATATACATACACTTATCTATCCTTTGTGCAAGATACATGCATCACTAAACATCCATAAAATAATAATAGACCCTCACTTTAGCATCTTGTCCCCTAGTGCCTTAGGTTTTTCCACCTATACACTAGTGCCATAATTTGTATAGTAGTGCTAATGTCTCTAATGTCCTAGTTTGGGCACTATTATCCTTTTCCCACCTATTCTTACCAACATATATATTTTTAAATCAATAAATACCTAGGGTTGGCCTAGACCTCTTTTAAAATCTACACACTCACTAGAACAATATATATACATGAATTTTAGCCTATTATTCACTATATAGAAATCAGATGCAAATAACATAAATAAAATCAGAATAGGTTGTGAAAAATAATGGTTATTAATCCTTATTATACCCTAATTATGCATACAACCATATACAACATTCATAAGCTCATATTACTCAAATTTACAATCTAGCACGCTCAAAACACTCAAACTAACATTCATACTAGCTTCACTTGCATTTTCACAAGCACTTAGGTGGGAAGAATTACATCAAGATTAATACCTCTTTGGAGTATTGGTATTTAGGAAACTCTAATCATAGTGGGGTGTTGAGGATGTCTATGATAATCCACTAACATCACACTTTTTCTAACTAGATACCCTAGTAACATCGAGTTTTAGGGTTTGAATACAAAATTAATCAAAATAGGTCACCAACAAGGAATTAAAACTTGTGTGCATAGGAATAGGCTTGGTAGATTTAGACATAGGTACACCCAAAATCTCAAAATAGTTATATACAAAGGATACTAGTGATAAAAATACACTAGCCCCATTAGCGCTACTATCCAATTAGGGTTTTATTATCTAGAAAGGGTTCTGACACATAGATCATTTACACAACACTCAAATCAACTCTTGCCCTAATTTTAATCCTCCAGATCTCCCATCTAAGTTAATTTTCAACTAATTACTTGTTTACATCATTTATTTCTATTTTGAGAAAGGTCAAACTAGGTCAATTACGTTACAAATTAGTGTCTATATTTATTAAATATTTCTACCATGATTTACTATACTCAAACCCTTTTAAAACCTAGGCCTTTAATTACATTAAACCCTAACAAGTTAAATCAGTAAAATATATCCTTTTGATCTCAATTGTGTAGATCCTAAACAAGTAACACTTTACAAATGTCAAAAAAATATTTTTAAATAATTTAGGGATTGATGCTATCTTGAATGTTATACTATAGGTTAAAAAATTAAATAAATTTAATGAAATATTATATATTAGTAATCACATACTAACCCATATTATAGATTCTTACATTATGCATTATATTTTTAAACTAATATTCTTACTATTTTTAATAATGTGTCTACACCTATGTTTACCCAAGTGATGCCTACTATACCTAGTATGGAGGAAAGACACCTTATTCATTAGATATCTATGGATATTCCTATACAACATACTATTTATTATATTCCTCTAAGTCACATAGCTCATGTGACACCATCTATTCTTAATCTACTTAATGTGGCTACCAATCATACTAACCAAATACTCATATAACAAATTTTTAATCTTCAAGCCAAATTTTCTCAAATAGCACCATGTTATAATATATCAAGTAATACAATGAACTCTCAAGCATTATTACATAACCCTTTGGCCTCAAATATTTACATCTATACTCAACCTATATGATTTGTTTCACCTAATCTTACACTATTTTATGGTAAAGGTGATCCAAAACAACATCTTAGATCCTTTCATGCAACATGTTTATCTTATGTAACTAATGATGAGTTACTAACAATTTTTTTATTGGGAGCCATAAATACTATTCCTTTTGATGGTTTTAAAAACTTAATCTTTAATCATTTCATGTTTTCAATACTTTGTATAACCATTTCTTGGTTCATTTCTCTAATAACATTAGTGATAAGGCCTCATATTCTTAAATTTCATAACTAAAATTGTTGGAGTAGCATTAAATTTAATTGGGAGTTGGTTATTTAGCTGATATATGTTGAATATTTGCATTGTTATTTTATGCATATAAATATTTCATATCAACTAATATTGGTTTCATGTAACAAATTATCATTGCATGAAACCAACTCATTTTGCCTATTTACTAGGCACTCCCTAGTCTTCTTCTATAAAACTAGTGAAGAGAGAGCTACGGATTTGTATTATTCTTTTTAGGAATAATGAGATTGGATTGTGCATAATTATTATTGTGTGTCTACATAATGTCTACATTATTATTTAACTATGGTAATGGTATTGCAGGAGTGGTCCTACACAATTATGAGTTAATTTTGAACTCTAACATGGTATCATATCACCTCCAAGCAACCATTACTCACTGTCTTAGGTCTTTAACACTTATTCTAGGTTATGCAGATTTTTTGTAAAAGATTTTCATTATATACAACCCCTATATATAGGTCATACAATGTCCTATCTATTGTGGTTATTTCTTGAGTAAGACATATTGTTTACATATAAAGTGAATTTTCAAACCATATGTCATTTATTATAGCTGTAAGATCTCTTGGCACATATCATATATTTTTTTTAAGTTTGTTTTTTAACTATATCCATCATCAAATATCCTTCAAGTTTCATTAAATTATGTTCATTACATGCATCTTTTTTTTAGTCTTTTGATCTATATCAAGCATCGATGCATTGGACCCTTCATACTCTCCATCAAGATCTAAATGATCTTATCACATTGAAATGGAAATGGCATTAAGATCTATGTAAGATTTTTTGGATTATTCCCATCACAATTATGTATAATCCCTCTTATCATTGGAATTTGTCTTTCAGTTGTGGTACCTCCAAACTTGCATGCATTTGGTTTGACCTTTAAATTTTATTCAGCCCAAATAACATACATCTAAAGGTTATAGACCCTTTTATGGATTTTTCATATCACATTGGTCATTGATTTAACATTTACAAGATAGTGCTTGATCTTCCCATATGTCTTGGGGAACTAGCATGTATTTACATCATGGTATCTTCATTTTTAGGACCTATCATATTATCTTGTATCTCTATTTTATCTTAGGATCATGGCTGCTCACCATTAGCTCCTTACTTATATACACCATTGGCTTGGAGGTTTGATTCTTGGAGGTGGTAGTAACCAAAATGTTTGGTTCTTGTCTTGGTTAATACAACACAATATGGTTTAAATCCACCCTACATCTCAGCTCTATTCTATTTCCCCACAAAACTAATGTTTTAGTATTCTAATAATTTGATTATTATTCATTGAAAAAACTATAGTCTTCACATTGATGCTTGGGTAGTCGATCACCACCTAAGTATTTGAGTGGGCATTTTGTGCTTTTTTGTTTGTATCTTAATTCATTGAATCAGCCTAGAATCTGACTTGATCCACCATTAGGTGCATTTCACACAAGTTTTAATGGATGACCACTCCACCTTCATATCTACTCTCTCACTAATGGATTTCACATGTATGTAATCTATGAAGTGACTATAAAGTATCTATAACATCTACTCAAACTCTACTATTTTGGATCTCCTATGACCTCTTTACTATTGTGAATGGTGTGGTATCAATACTAAGGATTGGTTTTTCCTTCTTACATGTCATAATATTAGATTACATACTTGTCCTATTAGCCATTGAATTTGTATTTATTATTTTTATTGGTAATGTTAACATTGGATTTATCATTCAATTAATTACTTAGCATAGGCATTAACATTGAATGTTAATTGAAACTTTTGGATATGTGGTTTATTAAATCAACTGCTACATTGGGGGATAAATCACCCACCAACCACCAACCTTCAATCAACATTTCTACCTTGGGTCATCACCATACTTGTATAGCTATTTCCAACCTTAGCCTCAACTTTGTCTTCAATTGATCCCATATGACTCAATCTTCCTCGTGACACAATTGGTGGATTATTGGAAGTAATGGTTTTGTCTCCTCTTGAGATAGGTTGATAATTTGTTATTTCAAATTTCAAAGTTGTTTTTGAAACTTTAAATAGAAATTCCTTCACAACATATTGTGAATAACTTGATAGCTAAGTTGACCATGTTTAATTTTTCTAAAATCCTTACTAGGGGAAGGTCTAAAGTTTGAACCCACTCTCTGATATTTTATTACATTCCCTTTTATTATTGGTGCTATTCTATAATGTGGTATAAATATATTTGTGAGGGACTATTTTTTTAAAATATGGGGTTATAAACTTTTGTCACATGGTGGTGAATTATTTGCAAAAGGGCTCCTAAATCTTGTCTTGCGAGGAAATTTGTTATAAAGGACCTATTTTTTAGGGTATATTTTTTGAGTGCTTTTTGACACCTACACTCTATCATTCTTGTTTTATCAGAGACAAAGGGTTGTTGTCACCTTATTTGGAAGTTACCTTTATTATACTTGTCACATTGTAATCCTTTCACTTATAGATGCATTTTTTGTTGTGATTAGCATCCTATTTTGAGTGTGTATTGTAACTTTTTTGGCCACGTGTTGTGCTAACAAATGCATTTTTGGTGGTAAGTGATGTCCCTCTTTGGCCATTTTCACCATTTTTGGTTTTTTCCATATTTGGGTATCAACTCATGTATGTTTGAATCCCTATGTTATGTGAAATACACTACCTAGAAAAACAAAATACAAATGCACCTACGGATGAAGGGATTGTGGAGAGTTTTAATTAGTGAATTTCCAATATTTATAGATGAGGAAAATATTGTGTGGCTTGCATCCTTGTAAAAGGAGGAAATTTTGTTTATTCACCTCCATGTTTTTAATTGTTTGTAGTCTCATATTAAGGTTTACACATCACCTAAAGGAGCTTGGGACATTATTTCTACATTATTTGATGAGGTAACTTCACCTCCACATGTCCCTCTTTCTTCTCCTTGCTCTTAGAGTGAGGATTATTCTATTGGTGACATTGTTTCTCCACTGTCTTCTCCCATTTTTTTATGTGTGATTCTTGATGATTATTTATATCAAGACTCTTTAGCATATTCATCTTCTCCCGTTAGTTCTTGTCCTCTTTCCATTATTAGTAAGGACATATTTTTTGAGGATGAGACAATTATACCACCTCTTACTACTTCTCATGATGTATATTTGATTACTAGTGGTCATTTAGATGAGGTACCTTCACCTTCTCCACTTACTGATGCACATTCTGGTACAATGGTTGTTTTTCATAATTTTTATTTTGGTATGACTCTTGACAATACCCTACCATGTCCTAAGCAACCCATTGATCATATGTCTTCTTGCATAGCACTTAAGAAGAAAATGGGAAACTTTTGATGAGGAATTATCTTCTACACTCCTTGATTCATGGAAAGGATGCCCTCATATGTTCTCTATAGAATAAACTAGTTGGTACACAACATCAATTTAATAACCTATCATGTAATAAATTTGGAATGCATCCACTTGATGCAATTTTACGATTTGATCTACCATATTATGAGTATCCCATTTTTCATGTTGCTCATATTATTATAGATGATACTATTATTCCTATTATTAATTCACACTCTACACATCCCACTCTAGTTCCACCTACACATGTGCCTACTTCTTTTGAGTATTATACCATTGGATTTGGCTCTTGTATGCTTTGTTCCATGGTTCACATACCAAACTTGTAGGCATTGGGAAACATTAATAGGGCATTGCTCTCCCTAGTCAACCTATTATGTGGATTTCTTGACATAGCCTTAGTTATGATGCAGGTGTTTCATCTTCATTGGGATCTGTTGATAGAGATCCATATTTTGTTTTATCCACTCTTTATGAGGATTATGAGATACATATGGGATCTTCTACACCATCACTCAGGTCTGAGAAACTAGAGATTATAATGGTCAGATATGATCCACTTGACATTTCTTTAGATGTTACCTTGCATTCTTCTACCATGGACGTTACACCCACACATTTACAAGCATCTTCATCCACCATTAATTTTCATTTGGGGTGGATTTTTTTATTGTTATTGGAGGTGTAAGAAGCATTCTTGGTGAGGGCACTATTTACATCATTCCTACACTATTCAACTTATTCAACCACACATTTCTCCTCCTATATGTTGATGCTCCTTGTTGTTTGAGCTCCTTCATTAGGTAGATGTGTTCTTTTAAAGCACACATCTCTCATTGCATAGATTATGTATGCCATATATTTATTTCATTGTGGAGTTTCTTGCATCACTTGTTGATATTGTTGTAGGATGGTACTTTTGTTTGTAGTCACACTAAGATTCATGGAGATTTTTTCTTCATGTGTGTGTTCCATGATTGATCACTTTATTCTCTAGTTTCATAACTATCCCCTCATCACTAGAGACATAATTATTGAGATATTTCATATCTATATCTAATTGTTGATAGTTTCCTTCAAATGTTTTGGTGGAGATTGTTCTCCTTCTAAAGTATAGCTAGTTTGGTATAACCCAATGTCAACATTTCAATGTTTGTATAGTGGGATTGGCCCACTCATTCAAATGGTTTTTTAAGTCACTACACCCATTTAAGAATTATGGGGGGGGGGGTGTGGACATAATAATTTAGGTGTTATGCTTATTTTTAGTACACCACATTTTATTTTAGAGGTAGATGATTAAGTGCATCTTTTGTTTGGTGGGCTTCATTCCATCGATTATACTTACTATAAATTTGTGTTGAGTTTTTGAGTCATGGTTTTATAGATGCCTTGTAGCATATATTCTCTTCTTCACTCTCATTGTGGTTCTACTAGTTTTTGGGTACCTTATGGTGATACCTTTCATCCTTGGTAACTCTTTTTCCTAGTTTAGTGATCAGTGTTTTTTATAGAATGAGCCTTATATAGAGTACCAATTTCTATTTGACTTGGTGGTTACATTGACTTAACATCCATGTACTCAGGTAATATGGATTGGTTATCATAGGGATACTTTGTATTTCACTATGATTTATACATGGGTACCTGATAAGGCCTTGTTGTCAGGACCCATTACGTCTCTTTGCTTGCTCTTTTCTTACTCCCTATTTTGTGATTAAGGGAGGGTGTTGGACTAAGTTTTAATCTTAATTTAGACTTGGTTATTTAGTTGATATATGTTGAATATTTTCATCTCTATTTTATGTGTACAAATATTCCATATCAACTAATCTTGGTTTCATGCAATAAATTGTCATTACATGAAACCAATTCATTTTACCTATTTACTGGGCAATCCCTATTCTTCTCCTATAAAAATGGTGAAGAGAGAGATATGGATTTTTATTATTATTTTGAGGAATAATGAGACTTGACTATGCATAATTATTATTATGTGTTTACATAATGTCTCCATGATTATTTGGCTATGGTAATGGTATTGTAGAAGTGATCCTATGGAATTATGAGTTTATTGTTAACTTTGATAAAAACAAGAACATAATGATTTGATTAGTTACTATGTGTTTCACTATAATACTATAATTTTAAAAAATAAAAATCTCATGGTTCTCAATGAGTTACAAGATATTTTCAAGCAAATACTTATTATGTTAATATTTATTTCTATTAATGACATGTGTCATACTAAATAATTTTAGGTCAAGCTTATTACCATGAAGAAAATAAATTATGGGAACAATCCTCCAAAATATTATAATACTAATTTTCAATTCAAATCACCTTTTTAATTTATGGCTAATTATACCAAAAATGAAGCTAAAATAATAGTTAATACAATTTTACAACTACTAGTGGACTTGTCATTTTTTCTCGTTAATGTATACAACTACATAATTATTATAACCTCTTCATAAGGTATTTTATAGGCTAATAAGATTAAAAATTTAATCCCTTCCTTCACATCCATTATTTCAATAACAATGTGTATTATTATTGACATAGATGCACAATATATTGACTGATAGATGTTTTAGTTTAAGACATAATATATAAGACCTATATTAAAATAATAAATCAAGATTAATAATATTAACACATAGAATATTATTTGGTTACATAACCTAATTCTAACTTAAAAATAATCTTGGTCCATTTCAAAAACATGAGGCATAAGAAATAATGAATATTATCGAGGTATATACGACTTACAATGTGAATTATTCCCCAACTTCCTAAGATCTTAAAAACAAGTAGTATCATATTATATATGGCATTATTGGTACACTTAAAAATATGTAAGTAAAATGATCTATGACTACATTTGGTGAACCTGAAATTATTTATGATGATTCTATTAATGTACCATTATGTCATGACCACTCAAACGTAATATTATCATCATCATTATTATTTTAGTGTTATTTTAATGTATTTATGACTACGGGACAAGTGCATAATTTTTTCATTTAAATTATATTATTTCAAAAATACTATTTTATCAAAATTTTGTTATTGTAATTGATGTATTTTGCTACAATATAATATCAGATAGGTTAGAAAGTGAAATATCACATCCAATATGGTGTGTAAGGTATTTAGGTATACACATATGATATAGTATAAATGAGATCTATATTATGTACCTTGTTTCTTGTTTAACTAAATCTTGTGTTTAGACATTGTCTTAAATTTTATTTTTATGTGCCATGCAATCAATTTTTTTATTTTATTCAGTCTTTATTTATTTTATATTTTGTATCATGTTTATGTTTTAATCAATAAGGTGTTAGTAAATAAGGGTAATAATCTATGTTACAATTTAGACTAAGCCTAGATGCATGAGCATTTTTGTTGTAAAATGAGCAAAAGATAACAATTTCACACAAATATGTTATCACAGTTGTTGAAGTTTGTATGGACATGTATATTTTTATTGTAAACCCTACATGTTTCAATAAATTCCAAAGGATTTGGACCATGGAAATATTATGAAGTCCATTTAATAATTATCAATGGAATTATATTTTTAAGTCACTAAGACTTAACCTTGGTATGAGATTTTAATTATATTGAACTTAGGTCATAATGGTATTAATCAAATTCAATTTAGAATTTGGTTAGAAAATTATTATGTTGTTATTTTATTTTTGTAGCATGCAATGTTGACCTTCAATATATGTAATTAGTGATTATCATTTTATATAAGGTCATTGATTTCATTTGATGTATGTTTTTCAATTGAATGGATGAATGTTGGATAGTGATGAGGGTTTTGATCTCAATTGGATTTCATGCATTGATATTTTTCATGGCAACACTCATATTATTAGAAGACATGGCTATAATTTCAAATAGGGATAACTATTATTCAAACTAAAAATCCAACTCTTGGAAGTGATAATAGTTTAAAAATAGAATTATGGTGGAAAAGGAGAAGGGAGAATAACAAAAAAGAAGAAGAAACAAAAGAAAGAGGAGATAAGAAGAGAACATTTTCATAGTTGCCTATAATAACTTCTTTGAAACAATTAAATTTTTTATGTTTGGATTTGTGTGAAAAGTTAAATGTGTGTATTTACTTTGAATGAAAATAAAATTGTGGCTTGAAACTGAATGGAATTCTTCCTGAGGCTTACCTTTGGTTTTATGATTATAAAATAGTTATTATTGACAAATATTGTGGCCAATGAAAACCCACTATTGGGCGAGGAAAAAAATATTTATCTCACCTTCGATGATGTATATATAATATGTATAATTTATTTTTATGGTTTAATAAACCTATAATGCATATGGAGGTTTCTCATACAAGTTGTGAAGTTTACATGTTTTTTTTACTTGTCGAAGCAATGATTGCATATTTTTTTATCTTATTCAATTTATTTTGTAATGGTGTTATTATTATTACTAAAAACATATTTTTAACACACATTTGAATATTATTATTTTTTAGGATTTTTACTTTGTGTTGGTTATTTTATTGTGTGTAACCATAGATTAAACCATGGTTATCATTCATAAGTTACATAATTATTTACCTTTATGTCATGGGCTTGATACAATATGACCTATTCTACTCTCCAACTAATGGTAGGGGTGGGAAAGGACCCACTATATATTTGGGCTCATTTTGATGCTTAGAAAACTTATTTATTATTATGTTTTTGAATGTAAGGCTATTTAAATATTTATAAGGTGTTTTTTTTGTGTTGACATGATTTTTAGGAAAATCATTGTGTCTCATATTATTAAGAATACTTTTTTATAAACTAATGCCTTGTATTGGAGGTCCTTGGAGGCCAATAATGGTGTTTACATATTTAACTTGTTCTTAATGTATGTAAAGTTATGTTATATAGCTTTTTAGACTTATCCATATCATTTGATTAATATGAATTATTTTTAACTCATATCATTACTTGGTTAATAATGAGTTTAATTCATTGGGAATGTGAGTTGATAATATTTAATGTGATTAGTTATTTTTGAATAAAATATCACTTTGAGATGCATCAGACATATTGTTACTTAGTTTATGTCCTAGGCAACCATATTCATTTGTTGATTGTTATATGTCAATAACATAAATTAATCTAAAGTCTTGATTTTTTCAAACTCGGTAACCTCTTGAGATTATTTTGTGTTATGGTGAATATTATTTGTAGTTACATATCCTTTACATATTAATCATTATGATTTGAATATAAAATAATGTAGAAATATTATTATGGACGTTAAAGTTTTTTATTGAGAGGTAAAGCTCCTTTTACTTATCAATAATAAAACCTTATCTAATGCTCTACATTTAATACCCAATGCATTATTATTGTGATATCTTTAGTATGTTCTAGTATGACTACATCACTAGAGTTGTTACTTTGTTACTATTTAGCATCGATGAGCTTTTAATTTATGTGCTTTGCTTGTTGTAGAGTTATAGCTTATTAAAATATTGAATATCTAAGATATAACTAAAATTTATATTAGTTGTAGATTATTTTTATTTATTTAGTAATGAAGATAAGTTAGTCTTAAGAGGAGATTTCATATTAGAAAAATATTGTATGTTTTAATTGAATGAGCAACCATAGTTTCTTTATGAACCTGTCACTTACTGGTGACATTCATATTCATATGTGTTGTTGTAGTAATTTATCCTATGACAAAAATTAACTTTGTTTAGTGTCTCTTGGTAATTATGCTGAACTATAATTTTATTCAACTGTAGCTTTCTCTAAACTTTTTTACCTTTTTGGAGTAAATGTGTGTAGTTGTGGTTATTATATGGATATTAATTTCCTTTCTCTTTCATGATATTATTTAAATGTTATAAAAGTACGAATATCTTGTTAAATACATAACTTCAATAACTATGATTTCTCCTCTTTTGAATTAATTAACTATGGATTAATTATGTGTGGTCTTATTTTAGTCTTTATTTATAAATAAATTTACTCAGATGTATTAATTTAATAGATAAAAATAGTATTTTTATGCTATTAACATTAATTGATACTTAATCTCACTAAGACAACAAAGTTGTAATTTTTAGATAGATGACACATTCATTATAATTTCCATTTAGTAAATGTCCCTTACTATTATGTGAATTTAGTAGTGATAACATTTTAGTATATATGTATCATTCATGGATTTCAAAATTTAAGATTGGATTTCTTGGTATGTCTCTATGTTACTTATTGATGAGTATTTAAGGTTACATTTTACTAAATGAAGGATTTATTGTCTAAAGAGTGTAAATGGTTCTTACTCCTTTAAATGTTGGATTTTCTCCTTCTTAATAGTTGTAAATATAGATTAAGATTAGCATATGGTTTTATATTCATTTGAATCCCCTAATTTTATTTAGTTATGTTGAAATTAATGTTTATAATAATTTGATCATTAATATGAGATCACATATAATTTTGATATGTCTCAAAATCAAGTAAATAAAATATGATTATTTATAAATAAATCTATTTATAAAAATGGAGAATCAAGTGTTATTATCTTTGGATTACAATATCTCTAAAACATTAAAGTGATAATCTCACACTCTTTTATAATGAAATAATTGATTAACATATACATAAGTAAATTAGAATGATTAGTTGGGATCCATATAGATGCATATTTATATTTGTGGTCAATATCATTTATAGGCATGTTATGTAAATCCATTGTAAAAATAGAACAATATTGGTTAGGTAGTGTCATCATGTTTAGGTGGCATGGTAGCCATGTGAAAATCTATTTATGACTACTTTATTTTGATTCCTTTGAGCATGTGTTTATAAAAAATAGTGGCCCTTCTCATTTTGATTATAACATAACTAAGGTGTTAAAGTGATTTATGTATAATAATGAATGGTTTCATAACACGTGAAGGTTAAATCAACCTCTGATTCATAGCCTCAGAAAATACCCAAGGTAGACTCACTTAGTGATCTTTGTAACAGATAGAGTGTCTTCCATGAGGAACACACTAACGTGGAGTTTAAAATTTAAATTGATATTCATTTACCTTTATGGATTCTTGAATTAATTATAAAGAGATTATATAACATTAATAATAGAAACTTAATCTATATTCTATTGATAAAAATGTTTCTTTGCTTGATGATGTTTAATTGATTCAATCCTTTTTAAATTCATACCTAATATGGGAAATGGCTTATATGTGAATACAATGTTTAATGATGTACTTTGTTGTTTAAATTTTCTTACCTTCACTATATTAAAATATAATGGAATATGATTGGATATAATATATAAGAAAACATTGATATTTTATGTTGAATCTTATATGATGAACATTATGTGTCCCCTAGCTAGATCAAAGTAGTTAATGGAAAATGGTTTCATTTATGTTTTACAAACAATCTTTCAGGAACACCTTGTCATGAAGGGAAAGAACTTAATATTATGTTGTTATTTTTGAGCTCTTGTTGATATGTGTATACATGAACTCGTAGTTATAATATGTTTTCCTTCATTGATATATTTTAAATGAGTTTTAACTCAACAACATCCCTAGTTGACTGGCCTATTATTGTAATTTGATATTCATAACCATATAAGTCAATTTTTTTGTTATTTTGAGTTTTGGGGGTTATGAAATGTGGTATTATAGCCTTGTTTAAACCTAGCAAATTTGGGGATAAATAGATAAATTTGTGTTTAATGTGTCTTAGGATGGTGATAACTAGAGCCAATAGGGAAGTCAAGAATTCTTGGAGTGATCTAGTTAATAATCATGATAAGAATGAGCATGCAAACATTTATGGTAATGTTTATCATAATAATAATAATGATAAGGATCATGAAAAACTTGGAAATGGAATTTGTGATGATCATATGTTGTTCTCAATGATGTTTTTAGTGGATTACATAAAATTCAATTGAAAATATAAAGGTATAGTCAAAAGTTGGCCCACCTAGAAAATATTTAGGGAGGTGAAAAGGAAGAATATCTTTGAGATGTGAATCCAAAACAATAATATGTTATTGATCCCATTATCAAGGATCTCAAAAATATTCCTCATCCCACATTATTTGGTGGAGATACTATGGAAGTCATTGAGGCATGGTTGATTAATTTACAAAAATATTTTACTCTGCATAATATGGGTTCTAACATCAAAGCTTGCATAGGAACCTACCAATTGGTGGGTGATGTAACTTTGTGGTGGAACCATGTGTGTGATATCAAAGGGTATTATTCCATGAATATCTCATGGGAAATTTTGATAAATAATTTAGAAAGACATACCTTAATTGTATATATAAATAACAAAAAATATAGAATTCTAGCTATTGAAGTAGTGAATAATGTCTGTTTCAAAATATGAAAATAAGTTTCCATGTGAATTACATGTAGTATGAGGAAACTACGCTTACTAATTTAAATTTAGACTTAAATGAATTACATAGGCATGATAGTTTTTTATTTTTTAAGGTAAAATTATCAAGTTGTAAAGAACTTACAACTTGATTTTAAACAAAAGTAGAATAAAACAAAGTAAGCCCCAAGAGTTGAGAAATATAGTACAATAAAACAAAAAAAACTAGTTGAATACCAGTGCAAAAGACAAAATAGAATAAAAAATTTATAAATAAATTACTTATGGAGGATAATATTCTCCATGAGTGCCTTATTGGTATCCTTGTCCTCTACTTTCTCTATCAGCCTATTCCTAGTTATCTTTACCCAAGTCCTATTACTTGTTCCTTACATGATGTCCTTCATCATAATCATTCTTGGTTTATTCTAAGGTATCTTCTTATCTGATGATTTTTTGAGGGGTGGTTTGAAAGAGGGTTTTGGATTACGGACCTTCATCCTACCAACATCTTATTTATGGGTAGGAATATCAACCTCAGTGAGTTGTGAAAGGGTCTATTAAATTTTGGTTGCTTCCATATTCATGGAGTCCCAATGCTTTATCAGGCTAGCCAAACCAAGTCAAACTTCATGATGTTTACTATTGAAACCATCCAACCATCTTTTATTCTTATTTATTTCCTCAAACATGGGATCCTTTCCTTTTTTAGAAGATTCTATAACATTCCCTTCCTTAAAAATTATGTTTTTTGGTTTGTTTACTATAAGATGAAGAGTGAGTTCCCATATGGTACTCTTATAAAAAGGGCTTATGGGGGAAGGTCTAGGTAGAGGATGATGAGATTATATGGTTGAGTCTTATTTGGGGGAGTCCTCCTTAGTATAAGACCCTCCTAATGGGACATATTTCTTATATAGGGTCTCTCCATGATTGACAAGATGGAAAGTAAGGCCTTGATGGATGATAGCATTCAATTCATTGATTTGAAAGGTGAGGGTTGTGATTTCAATAGACTTTAGCAATTAGTATAGAAAACTAATTTTAAAACCTTGAAAATGGTTAAGAATCAGAAAGTGGTGTAAAAAGATAAGAATAAACTTACTTTCCAAAGTGAGGTTTTTTTATGATTTATAGGCACACCTTTGACCAGTACCTCAGTAGGTCCATTTTTAGGAAGCCCTTATTATCAATTTTAAAGTCCCATTTTTCCTGAATAACCTCTACATTATCTCTATTTTTTATTAGTATTTAGAATCTTTATACCCCTCATGAAAAATTCCAATTACCTCACTGATTAGTTCTTTAATAATAGAGATTTTAATCCCCCTTATCTCCAATTTTTTAATTCCATGGAGCCAAAAAATCCTTTGTGAGGTTTTCATAATGTTCTATGATTCTCTACATATATTCCAATAGGACCCCTTTTACACAATTTATGCCAAACTTTATTACTAGCTCAAACTTTTGAGCATGAAGTCAACTCGAGCATGTCTCTATCTACCCCATATTATGCTTGCCTATGAGAGGGGTGTTTGAATGGTGATTAGGTTCCACATTTTCATAGTAAATCTTATGGTTTATGTAATCTAATAAAATTAATGAAAGGACTTTCACCCAACTTGTAACAATAAACACCCATGTGGGACTATGATGTATTGACATGATTTTTAAAACCCTGTGAGTCAAATGTGATTTTTGCACATGTGACCACCACTTCCACACCCTATGATATAATAGATTCATTTTTATATAACTTATTTATGTGTGCTAGGACATGGCTTCTATCATTACAGATAGAGAAATAGGGAAGGTTGATTTCACATTTGGTAAGTAAATTAGCCACCCCATTCCCTTCATGGTAGGTATGAATGATGGGAGGGTTTGAAATATATTTGATAAGGCCCCTAGAATTGTCAATAACTTATGCATGATACTAATATGATTGAAACCACATAATCTATTTTTTACCCTAGAATCAACACATTATCTTGAATAAAAAGAGAAGTCTTTCTATAAGGAAAGATAAGATTATTGTAACGATAAGATGAAAATTAAATACAAATCATAATTCACTCATATAATAATTTTTTTCAATAAAAATGATCAAAATAGGGACTAAAAATAACAATTTTACAATAATAAGAAAGGTTCTAAATATCAGACATATATGAAAAAGGGTAATGTGAATAATAACTAGTAGTAATATAACTTTTATGGCACTACCACAAGAGCTAATACTATCCCTTCACCCCCTAAAATTATTTTATCATGTTTTGAATGTGGTGAAAACCACTACTACAAGGATTTCCCTTGATTTTGAGGTAATTAGGCCTTAAATTATATATTTTTTTATTGTTGTATAAAACAAAAATGCAAAACTTCAATCCATTCTAATTGAAAGTAGAAGTATAATTTATGGTTTTTATTTCATAATTTGAATTGATTTAGGAGATATAATTTTTTTAATTTCTCATACAAGTGATTTTAAATGTAAAAATAAACTCTCTAGACTAAGATAATGATAGGAGGTAGAGTTTGGCACTATGGAAAGAGTGGTTGTTTCTAAATGTCTAAAACATGTTGAACTTGATCTAAGATCTGTTAAAACTCATGTGAACCTATTCCTTATATAATTTGGATCCTATTACCTAATTTTAGGCATGTATTGGTTACATCAACATCAATATATCAATTACTTCAATAAAAGGATCCATTATCTTGATGAAGGTGGTAAACCCATAGTGATATAAGGTATCATTGACCAACAAAGAATATTTTTTGAACCTTATAGCTAAAAATAGTATTAATAAAAGTGTGAAAGATATGTTATATCAAGATTAAAAAAAATTATGAAAAGGGATCAATCCTTCAATACTATCACATCTTCAAATAATATATGGATGTATTTCCTAAATAATTACCAGGATTACCTCCTAAAATATAATTTGATTTTTCAATTGACATCATACCTAGATCTACACTTACATCTAAAAAATATTATCAAATAAATGCATCAGATCTAAGAGAATTTAATGTTCATCTATAAGATCTTATGGATAAAGGGATGATTCAGCCTAGTGTATCACCTTTGGGAGCTCTAGTGATTTTTGTTAATAATATGGATAATACTCTTAGACCTTTCATTGACTATCATGTGTTGAATAAGGTCACCATTAATAACAAGTATCTTATCACTAGGAGAAATGATCTCTTTGATAAAATGAGAGGAACAGTTGTATTTTCTAAAATATATATTTGTCTGGGGTATCCCCATCTCTGTAATAAAGAATAGGACATTCATAAAACTATTTTCAGAATAAGTTATGGACATTATGAGTTTATAATTATGCCATATGGCTTAAATAATGCACATGTTACTTTCGTGAACCTAATGAACAATTTTTTTAGAGATTTTATTGACTAATTTGTGTTATTTTTTATGTATGACATTATATTTGATGAGAAGGAACATGAACAACACTCAAGGATGTTATTATAAAGGATAAGATGACATAATTTATTTGGTAAAATGTCCAAATGCCTTATTTGGGGCATGTGATTTCCATCAATGGTCTTATAATGGATCTTGAAAATATCACATCTATTAATGAATGACCAACTCCCCAAAAAGTGCATGTAGTGTACAATTTAATTGGGCTATTTGATTATTACCAAAAAAAATAGAATAGTTTTTAACAATTGCTAATCCCATTACTTCCTTTCAAAAGAAGGGAAATAAATTTGAGTGGTATAATTTTTTTGAATTAGATTTGTAAAGGTTGAAATAATTGTTTAATTTATCCCCTATATTCATCGTTCTAGACCTAAATACAAATTTAAAGTATAGATTGATGCTTGTAAAGTGGGTATCAATGTTTTTTTACTCAAGATAGTAAGGTAGTTATTTATAAGTCTCAAAAACTGAAAAGGCATGAATATACCTATCCAAATCATGATCTTGAACTATCTATTGAGATCCATACACTTAAGAAATAGAAGAATTTCTTGCTTTGGAATAATTTTAAAACAAATTCTAACCATTAAATTCTTTTGTATTTATTTTCTTGAGATGATCTAAATGTAAGATAGAGAATTTGGTTATAATTTATTAGTAATTTTTATATTGATATTGAATATGTAAAAGGAAAATAAAATTGAGTAGTTGATGCTCTAAGTAAGAGGACCTACATTTCTACTATCTTGATTTTAAAGACAAATTTTATAAATTTTGTGATGTTATTGTAGAAATAAGACCCTAAATGTCTAAAAATTCTACTCTAATTTATCAAATATAAATTTAGAAAATGATCTTTTTAATTTTAAAATAGATTTAGATGGTATTTTGAGACATAAATTCATAATTTATGTTCTTAATTCAAGTATTTGAGGGAGCAAATTTTATGTTAAGTGAACATGACACCTCATTTTGCTCATCCAAGTGTCATAAAAATGACACATTAGTTGAAAAAGTTGTATTTTTGGCCTAGATTGAAGAAGAACATGGCTACTTTTGTGTCCAAATGTTTAGAATGTAATCATGTTAAGGTTAGACATTTCCATCTACAGGGACTAATACCCTCATGCAATATTTGAAATTAAATGGGTCATAATTTTAATGGATTTTATCTTAGGAATACCTAAATCTTGGTGTAGACAGGACACAATCCTAGTTATGATTGATAAATTAACAAAAGTTGTTCATTTTATAGTGGGAAATGCTATAGATGATGTTGAAATCCTTTCTAAAATATTTGTGAAGGAGATTTTTCACCATCATGGTGTGCCATAACTAATTATCTATGATAGAGATAAGTTTTTCACTTCCATATTTTGATATAATTTAATGGTTGCATTTGGCACCAAACTAAATTTTAGTTCAACATATCATACTCAGATGGATTAACAAACTGAATGGGTTAATATTATTTTTGAAGACATGTTGAGAAAGTATTTGATGGATCAACAACCCAATTGGGAAGACTACCTCTACTTGGTGTAATTTTACTATAACAATACTTATAATTATGTCACTAGGATAACACCCTTTGAATCCTTGTGTGGGTGAAAGTACAAAACCCTATTAGGCTAGGAAATTTTGGAAAACCAAGTGTTTTTAGACCTAAAAACTTTTCAAGATTTGGATGAACAAATGGTTGTCATTCACCAAAGGTTAAAGGTTATCTTTGATTGGTAAATGAGTTATGTTTATTTGGAAGGGTCACCTAGAGAATTTGAAGTAGTAGACAAAGTTTTACTAAGAGTAATGCCTCAAAAAACCTCCATTAAGTTTGGAAAATCTTCCAAACTAACTCCACACTTTGTCAATCCTTACAACATAGTGGTAAAGATTAGCCTGGTGGCTTATCTTCTAGATATTCCTCCTTCTTTATTTATAATACATGATGTTTTTCACATGGAATTTTCAAGAATTTTTTTGACCCACCTCATATTTTCTACTAGAGTAATATCTAGGTGGTAGATGATGAAATGATTAAATTAGAACCCATCAGAATCTTATCCTGGTGCAACGTTAGTCTACAAAATAGAATTTTGTGGAAATTATTGATCTAATGGGATTAAATGGGTGAGAAAAATGATACATGGGAAGATGAATTTTGTTTTTGGTAGCACTATCCTCACTTATTTTAGGCCTCGATATGGTACCCTCTTTTAGGGGGTGGATGTCATGACAACTGAAACCTAATATTATTATCATTATTATTATTATTTGAGAATTATTTTGATGTATATGGGATAGGTGCATTAGTTTTCCATTTAAATTATATTATTTTATCAAAATTTAGTTATTTTCATTGATTTATTCTAAGATGTACTACACACATACTATTAATGTCATTTTTCATAACTTCAGGTGTTGCCTTGATATGAGTTAGGTTCAAAATTGAAATATATCATGCAACATGGTGGTAAGGTATATAGGTATATACATATGATATAGTATAAATGAGATCCAAATTTTGTACCCTTATACCTATTTGATTTAATTTTTGTTCAGACCTCATCTTACATTTTGATCATTGTGTGTCATGTAGTTGATCATTTTTTTCTAGTCTTTGTATGTTTTTTATTTTATATTGAATTTATAATTGAAGAAGAAGGTGTTATTTGATGATGGTAATAATCAGTTTTCTAACTCATACTAATCTTGGATTCATGAGAATTTTTGTTTCAAAATTTGTTTAAGATAAAAAATTAGCATAAAGACATTATCATGGTTGTTGAAGGTTGCATGGACCTATATATTATTATTTGAAACCTTGGATATTTTAATATATTCTAAAATATTGGGGACATGATAATATTATGAATTCCATTCAAAATATGACCATGTAATTATATTTCTAAGTCACTAATACTTAATTTTGGCATGATATTGTAAGTCCATTAGACTTAGGCCATGATGAGTCACATTGGACTTTGGTTCCAAAATCATTATGTTATTATTTAATTTTGTGTATCATGCAAGGTTGACATTCAATATACCTAATTAATTATTATAATTTTATATAAGGTCATTGATTTAATTTGATGCATGTTGGGCATTTGAATGGGTGAGTGTTAGATAATGATAAGTGTTTTGAGCTTGGATGGCTTTTATGCATTAGTATTTTACATGGTAGCACTCATCTTCTTAGAAGACATGAATTTAGTTTCAAATAGGAAGAATTGGAATATTTTACCAATTGAAATTATAACTCATATAAGTGATAATAGTTTAAAAATATAACTTTTAATCAATTACAAATGTATCATGTCTATAAATCAATCTTAGCTTGGAGAAGATAGAGCATACCTACACTTCTGATTGGGAATACATTTGTTAAGAGGGAACATGACCAATATGGCATTCTATTAGACCTGATTAGGGGATCACTTGTCATAATATACCATGATAGGAAGGGTTCTAAAGCCTAAAATCTAACATAATCATGTAACAACCCTAAAAGAGTCATAGGTTTAATGTTCACTCTATTCTAATAAACAAGAAAGTAAATCTAATCTAGTGCACACCAAATCTTGTGGCATAAAGTTGGGGTTAGAAACAAAATAAACTAAACTAAACATGCATAGAGGACATATACTCATGTCAATCTATACAAAATCCTAATGCATGGGAGAGAATCACAACTACATTATATATCTACTCTTATAAAGGAGAAATAAAGTTAGGAATACTTACCTTAAAGATGAAACCACTGAGCCTCAATCTCTCCCTTGGCCAAGGTGATTTACAAGAGATTATTGTGGTATGTAAGGATAAAAAATACAAATCAGATCTAGGCTACACAACCTATCTATGCATCTAAAAGACTTCTCCACAAGATAAGACCCATATCTCTAAAGAAATTATGGAAATCTAAGCTTTATTATTCAAGTATAATGGTGAATAATCAGATGTTAATTCACACTTATTATTCTTCACTTCTCTCTTCTCAAATTCTTGGAAATTAACTTTTATATATTGACTGAAAGTTAAAGATCTTTCCCTAAATCATTCTGAATATGTCGACTGTACATGTTGGACCCAGTTGACCTTGTATGTTTTTGAGAGATAAATCATTAGATCCCAAGCTAGGTTAGTTGAAGGACTAACAAAAATCCAAAGCGAAAAATACCCATAAATATTACATGGTTGAATTTATCAACCTTGTATAGTAATTAGAGGCTAAAAACTTTATAGGGTTGACCAAGTTGACCAAGTATAGTAAATTGGTGAAATGCGGTCAAGGAAAGAATGAGGAGGATGAAACATGATAAATGATTGGAATGGATACAAGTGAGAATAATAATCTTAGGTTAAATGGTTATAGGAGACAAGTGTTGTATATAGAAAGTGACAAAAGGGACAACAATCTTATGAAGCACTAATGTTTTACCTACCCCTTTCTTAGTGCACTCCTTAAGGCATACAGTTAAAGAGATTGAGAATTGATGGGTTCTTCCAAGATTCAAAATGTCAGTAATTGGTAAAAGTTTGAAAATTTTATGTCTATACATATGTGCCACTCGAATCTCATCATATGTCATGTAAGTGTAACATGAGATGGTGCTTCAGGAAATAAAACATGATAACACATAACACTGATGCTAAGTAAAATGCAATAAGCAATAAATAATATAAATGAAAGGCAAAAACTAAAAAACACATACCTTTACTTACCTTTTTTCTATAGATAAAGAATTATAATTCAATAAAAAGAGTGAAGGCATCCAATGTGAAGAACACTAAGCAAACATGTAGAAGTTAGTGCAAAAAAATAGCCAAAAATCAAATTTTTTCAAAAATATGCTTATAATAGTGGAAAAATATTCTCTATGTCATCACGAATCTAATATGTTTTATGATTTGAAAAATAGATGAATAGAAATAAATATATAACCAAAATAAAGAATCTGCCTAAAAATAATTGAAGAATTTGAATTTTGAAAAGTGTTTTTAAATAGGGGAAAGGGAAGTCATTTATTATTTTGACTTGTGAAGGAGAGAAAAAGAGCTTTAGAGACCAAATAATCTAGGATGGAAAGGAAACAATAAGTTAGATGCCGGGTAACTCTAGGAGCATCAAAGGGTGTACTATAGGTATGCAATTATAAATCTTAAGCTAGTTTTGGAGTATATGAATGAATTAAGTGTATTTTTAGAAAAAATAATTTTTTATCATTTCTAGATGTCATAATGAAGCCAAGTTACATTATATAGGTAGGAAAAACCAAGAGAGGAAATGGGTTTTAAGGAATTAGGAGAAAAATTTCAAATAAGGCACTTCTTTAGGAAAATACAAGGGGTCGGTAGTCAAAAATAACCAATCGACCCAATAGGCTAAAAATGAGAAAATCCACACTACCAACCTAGTAGGTATGCACTGAACCTATATGTTTTATAGATTGCTGACCTAGTATAATATTTTCAACTGATCCAAAAAGTCCAAAATGACAACACAGTACTAGGGAGGGGAAAAGAATAGAGTTGACTTAGATTTTTAAGTCAACCAGGTAAAAAAACAAGGAAATTTTTGGTGAAACTAGGTTGACCAAAGAACCATAATAGTACAAAAATGCATGCAAAAGGCTGAAAGAGGGATATAATGGCTTGAAATGATTGAGTAAGGGTAAAAAGGAATAAATAGGCTAAAAATAGGTAAAATTGAATGAATTAAAGAAATTTAGGCTTGTTTTTTAGTAAAATTATAAAAAAGAATGTATTGTGATTATACATGACATGGAAGATCTAATACATCTTTTGTTATTTATTGATTATATGTATGACCCACATTTTGTAAATTGGTAGATGTATTATGGCTACCGGATCTACTGAAGCATTTGATAATAGGATATAGATCTAGACTAGTATTTGTAGGCCTAGGAGGGATATATGATATGTGAAAGATTCCCATGAACATGGATCTATTAGTCATGTTCCTAGGATGATGGGAATGACTGACTAACACCTTCAGATGGGAGGTTGATGGGGATGCGATATAGGTAGATATCAATCTAGAAGATGTGCACACCATTTTAGGGATATTGATAGTAGGAGAATTAGTGATTATAGGGATATCAAACAACATGGAGGAGAGGAGAGCCTTAGTCATGTAGGCTACATGATTAGAGACAATATTGATGGGTAGGAGAGATGGTATGTTTAAAATATATACATCATAGATTCTAGATATATGGAAAGCTATGATAGGTCTTGTGACATAGTCAGTGTTATTCCACAAGTTAGATGAAAAGGTACCATTCTTCATGGTAGCCTTGAGTAGGATTGATGAGTTTCATTTAACTCTTCATTTAATCAATGTTAAATTGATGTCCTATCAGCTAGGGATGGTGTCCAAAGCTATCTACAATAAGGTATAAGATGGTATATCTAGAAGTCTACTTATGGGGGTGTTTGATGGTGCTATTCTAACTTTGACTAAAGAAAGAAATGTGTCTTAAACTACATGATTTACTCTTTCAATAAAAAGGAAAAGATGTAAATATTTAATAACTAAATCAACTCTTTTTCTTGAAATTAAAATCACACTCCTATTTACGCTTGCATGGAAATGTTTAACTAGAAAAGGAAATTTACTTCACACGTTTGTTGTAAAATAAAACACACTTTGCTTAGAAAGGAAATGACTTTGGAATAATGAAATGCCTTTTAAACTATGAATTTGTTTTGATGTTTTTTGAATAAATGAAAACATTAGTAATATTCTAATTAGTTATAACCAAAAGTTAATATAACATGACATAAATACCATACACAATTCCTGGTTCTAAGGAGAGTGGGCCCTTACTCCTCTTAGACTCAGGAACAAAGATTAATCAATGCTGGAAACTAAAGTGATAATTCATAAAACTAAAATTATTATAATGTATCTAAAACCTATATGTTTGTATAAATCTTCTCTCTATTCTCTATTCTCTAATATCTTTCAATGACAAAAGTCTTATATTTTATACTAATACAATCAACTCAAAATAGGATGCAAAGAAATAAGATTCCTTGGTTGATCCATTCATCCAAAGATAAGAGATTGGATTTCCAATAGATCTAATTATTCTAATAAAATAGATATACTATCCTATAATAGTCATAAGATCCAAATATATATAACTTTATCAAAAGCAAATCCTAAAAAATAGCAAGTGGGTATTTCCTTCATTTGACTCCATCTAGAATGATTTTCTTTCATCTTATCTGGCCACTAGCTTCCTCATTTATAGCTTTGTCCATAAAAAATCCATGGAATTGACCCTGTAGAGTCGATAGGAACAAACCTGTGGAGTCCATAAAAACAAGCCTATAGAGTCAATAGAAATAAGCCTGCAGAGTCCATAGAAACAAGCGTATAGAGTCCGTAGAAACAAACATGTAGAGTCTATAGAAGCAAGCCTACAAAGTCTGTAGTTTTTTAGATGGAGATCAAAATTTAACTTTCACTATACATCACATGTGTCTTCTTCTTGAGCATTCTTCACAACAAAAATCACTAAAACATGTTATGTATTAGACATTAATGACAAAGTAAAGGTTTAGTCTTTGGTTCAATATAAACAAGACAAGTATCTACTTTCCATGTGATAGCTATCTAAAAATATATGATTTGCATAAGATAATATCCTTTGAGAGATGAATTGAGGGAAATAACATGTCAATAATGAGCCATATTCTAAGCCATATTTTGAACTGGAACAGATTAAGGGCATTTAGAGGGATGTCTTATACTGTATTCAGGAGTACTTCATCCTCGATGGAAGAAGCAAGAGAGTCCAAAAATTCCACTTTGTATTCCTAAATCATTTCAGACACAAAGTAAGAATTTCCTTTCCCTTTTATCTGCGTTTCTCTTTGGTCCAAAGCTTATTTGCTCACAGGAAGAAGGAAACGCGTCCTATTCTGCATGAAGGATTAATTTTGATAATTGAAGGCTATTGCAAGAACAAGGCCATGGTTATGAACCCTTATCTAGGGAAAAACAAGGATTCACGGAGTAACAAGAGGGAAATTGTTAAAGGGAAAGATAAAATCAAAATCAAGCCCCCTAGTGTCAAGAATCAGAATGGTGATGAGGACATAGAGTAGGAGAGAACTGACAAGTGTAGGGAGGAAAGCTTGGAGGAAGAGGGAGGAAGAGAAAGTAGGAATACAAGTTCCAATGAGGAAGAAGTTTAAGAGAAGAATGAGAAAGAAGGAGTCAACATAGAGGAGGAGTCTAAAAATAGTGAAGATGACTCTGAGGAAAACCAGCAAGTGTTTGAGGATGATAAAGTCCTGGATGACCCTGTTGAGGACCTTGTTTCGATAAATGAGATGGAAAACACAATTCATGCCAACAACCAAGAAATGGACTTGGAAGTTCAAATTGAAACTAAGGAATAGAATCAAAGGGGAAGAGAGGATCACATTAAAGAAGGTGGGAATAGTCCTAATAAGAACACAGAAGAGTGGAGTGATAAAAGGTAGAATGATGGAAGGCACACACCTACGAGATGGGTTAATTGCAAAGTAGAGGCTATCCTCCAACTCGATTCATGGATGTTTAAGGAGATAATGGATCTCAAAAGGAAAATGGAAAGTATGGAAGACAACTAGAAGGCAGTTTGGAACAAAATCAATAATATGGAAAACCAGATGAGAGACATCCCCATCAAGCTCAAAGACTATGAGAACAACCTAAGGGAACTCATCAAGGAGAGTAGAATGAAAATGGAGGAAGTTACATCTAACATATGTGCTGCAGCTGTTAATATAGGAAAAAGAGCCAATGAGGAGATCAAATCCTTGGAGGGGCCTAGCAAGAGGATGAGACAGAGCTCAAGAAAGAAAGCTATGCAAGAGGGAGCCATGTCGGTGGCTACTACCATTTAGGATACTGCTGTGAAAGGTAAGGAAATAGTGAAAATGATTTTAGAACTAGAAGAATAGCCTAGTTCTTCTAGTTGGTTGTGTTATTTGGTCCTGTTTCCTAGTTTTTTGTAATCTTTTGACTATGGTGTAGCCAGGTCTTTGTAAAACTTGGATTTTGACTTGTGGTCTTTTAGGTGGTTTTAGGTCCATATAAAACCTGTTTATGTTACTTCTTTGTAGTAGGTGTTAGGTTTTGCCTATGGTCGTAAATGCTTCATCTTTCTATCTTTGTTTCAGGGTTTTGGGGTCCCTTCAAAACCTATTTTTACCTTAATCTAAAACATTCATTGGCATTCATAGCCCTAGAATATCCTTTCCACACTCTGAATTAAATCATATTTATTAATTTCATCTATTATATGCTTCTCTGAATTGCTTGTAAACCCTTGATGTTCTTGAATCATTTGTTTCCATATATTGAATTGTTCTTCTGATTGTGGAGCTCAACTCTACCATCCTAGAATATGTATGATCAATAAAGGAGGTCTATATCTCATGCCAATCCATTTCTATCTCCCCCAGAGTTTATTACCTCTATTAATATTTCCAAAATTGAGGAAGCTCTCCTCACACTCCATCTTAATTTATTTGGAGACATGACCTCTCATCTTTTAAGAGGTACTAAAAGTTGGTCCCATCTATTTACACTTGCAGTCACCACTGAATCAAAAATCTATCTTGAAAACAAATCAAAAGAAACAAAATAATCATATAAATATTTTAAATAATTCATTTTAACCTCATCAATAAAAAATGTATAGTTAAAATTCTATTTGATCAATCTAGGAATAGGAAAGGCTGGTCTGACACACAATCTTGTAGTCTTAGCATGATTTGTATAGTACTCAAATCTATTTTTTCATGCTAGTTGATTTTTGAATGTAGAATGTAATGCCCTCAATTGAACTTCTCCTAAATTAACTTTTATCAAAAACTTATTGTGCTCATGATCTCCTGGGATCAAATCATGCAAATAAAACTCACAAAGCAAATCCTGCTGTCCAAAAATGTTGTTAGTTGTAAAATATTGTAAGGAAGATGATAAGAGATCCTCAAAATCTACCATATATAAAATTATTAAAATAAAAATAAACTATATGCAGAAGAAGGATTCCTACATGCCAAAAGAGATTCCCTTAATTTGCATGCATCCTACAAATTTTCTTCTAAATTTTGAACCTTAGCTTCTGATTCTTTCTTTTCATTTTCCAAGAGTTTGTTTGAAGAAGTTTCATATTTATTTTTATGTTTAAGTATGGAATATTCTTCTTTAATTTGATGTAGTATTTACAAGGGAGGAATACCTAGATAACTTATTTGACAATTGTTGCCAACAAATACCTTAGGAAGAGAAGGTGAAACATCAAAAGGTGCTTTAGAAGAGTTTACCAAACTTTGCAATCTCCTATTTTCTTTTTTCAAATTTTATACATATAGCTAAAGATCTATTTATTCACTTTCATTTTCCTTTATTATTTCCTCTAATCTATGAACTTTTGCTGCATAATTAGTAGATACTGTGTCTAATTTCTGCACGAACAATGAGTTGAGATGATCCTTGTTTTACAGTTGACTGATCAATTCATCAATGTCAGTTGTTTATTGTTGCTCTAGATCTTGAGCTTGAGAAAGTTTCAAGGTTAACTACATAATAGGATAATTTAGAATAGATGATTTGCCTTTCTCATTTATGCATACAATTTTCCCTTTATCTATTTTAGTTTCAAAAGAACAGGTGGTGGTTCTACCATACTTGATTCCATTTTTGTGTTTGGTGATTCTTATAGAATTAGCTCCTCTATTATGATTGGAGAGTTCCTTTTGAAAGGAGTTTTTTCAACATCTATAGTTTTAGGGATATTTTGATGTATGGGGGAATGAGATACCATTTTAAGACTATTTAGAATATCTGTAGCCTCTTGTTCATCTTCTTTTATCATAATTAGCCTTCTCCTTCTTTTAGTCACTCTCTAAGCTATACTCGGTTGTCTTTCCTTTTCAACCATCAAAACCTCGATCTTCTTAGGTTTTGTAGCAACCTTCCATCTTAATTTTATTCTTCTTGACAAGGAAATTTGTTGAACTATAGATTCATGAGGTCCTTATGGGGACCTTGAAACTTTAGGGATTTGAGACCTTATGACTCTTTTTGAAGAAGAAGAAGAAGGGATTTCTGTTGATACTACAGTCTATGATTTCTTCTTTGGAGTTGTTTTCTCAACTGATGTAGTAGGTGGAGATTAATTTTCTTGTGGTGAATTTGAGGTTTATTATACAATAAAATTTGGAATTTGTTGTGAAACACTATTCTAAAATTCCTCCCAAACCTCTTATCCTTACTGAAGGAAGTGATGTTGGATAATGAGATGAATAAGGCCATGATGCCTAAGAGAAACATTAGGAGTTGTAGCCATAATTTGAAGGGAACCATATAAGAAGGATGGGAGGTTAATCTTGTACTTAGGGTTTTATCTCACATGCTTAAGGTGTATTAACATTTTCATGGCATCTCCTCTTAAACGACTGTGTTGCCCCTCATAAATGATATATTTTAGTACCTACTTAGCTACATATTTTAATGGTTTAGGAAGTGAATTTATACTAATCCCTTTTGATTTTCCATTATAATCTATTAGACATAAAGTCTCAGTCTGCTCATTACCATTAAGCTAACTAATTAAATCACTAAATGAAATTCTGTCTATAGCTCTCATTTCCTCTTCTAGAACTTGTATGATTTGGCTTATAATTTGAGTTGAAATAGGAATAACAATGCCTTTCAAAACCTAAAATATAGGGGTGAGATTAGTGATTAATTTGCTTACCATTATTTCATCAAAACCCTAGAACATTTTAATAAAAGGTAGCCAGCCATTTGCTCTAAACACTAACATAGAAGCTTTGTCTTTATGAAACTTTGTTACATTATTCATTTCTAATCTTGTTTTATGTCCCATTTCTATAAGGATTTATAGACAACTTTATTCCTTTAACTCTAATTAGGTTTTAGACCATTCTTCAGTTGAAGTCAGTAGACAACAGTCACTAAGGATTTGTAGGAAACAATCACTAAGGATCTGTAGGCCAACTTCTGCTAAAGTCTATAGAAATGAAATGGTTTGTATGAAAGTCCATAACTGCATGAGTCCATAGTTTTATATGATGACTCGATACAATTAAGCACCACACATTTCTATGGAGTGTGCCAACCATTTTGTCCATTATTAGATATTAAATGAAGTGATGATGTGGCACTTTAATTATGACAGTGATTTATTACTTCATTTAAAAACCCCTTTTATGACATTCCATCATTATCATTATTGATGACTCAATTGATTGCATCAAAGCTGTACACTTATCCATACACCTTTGTTAGCTCATTTGCATGATTTTTCATTACGGTATGTGTCATGTCATTTTGTTTTAGAAGATTCAAGTTTGGGTCATCTCCATAGAATAAGTCTTAATTAAATATAAGATAATTATTTAACTAAACATAGATAAATAGAAGATATGTCTCACTTACTTTGACCTTAGATTCATCCTTTGGTCGCCATTTATCCTACACAAATAATTTTGCATGGATTAGTCAACGAGTGTTGAAAGAATAAATTTTATTGCATGGAGAAGACCAATCATAGTGATATGATGAGATTATATATATATATATATATATATATATATATATATATATATATATATATATATATATATATAGTTTTTTTCCTTTGGCCAGTCATTACTGGTTTTCTAGCCAAAACCCTTTGTGCAATGCATAACCAGCCAACAAGCTAGTTTTCTACGAATGTATTATCAATACTGTCCCTAGAAGGATTTTCACTATTGATATTTTTTTATTTTTTTAATTTATTTATTTTATATATATGCAGGGTCATCAAGGAGTATGTTTTATGGAAGAAGCAAAGCCCTCTAGAATAGCTACTTGATTTGAAGTAGTTTCTCTAGAATAAACATAGTCTTCTAAAAAGGCTACTTGATCTTTTATCTTTTAAACAAATTCTTCTTTATTAAGAGGTTTCAAATAAAGATTCAATCTATGTCCATTGACTAATAGAGCTCCTCTACTATCATCAATAGGTATTAGCTTAACAAAACCATTTTCAAAGACCTCATCAATTTGATAAGGTTCTAACCACCTTGTTTGTAGTTTTCCTTTAAACTGTTGAAATTTGGAATCAAAAAATAGTGCCCAATCTCCTTTCTAAAACTTTTGTTTCTTGATCTATGAATCATGCCAAACTTTTCTTTGATGTTTTACCAGTTCAGTTCTTTGTAGTGCTTCCATCCTTATCTCATCAAGTTGATTAAGATGTAAGAGTCTTTCTTTTTGTATCTCTTCTAATTGAATCCATACTTCTATAGTTGTTTTCAAAGTTTGTAATTCAAACTCAATAGATAATAATGGCTTCTTACCATAAACCAGTTCATAAGGTGAAAATTTAGTTGTTGTTTTCCAAGTAGTATTATAGTCCCAAATAGCTTCTGGTACCTTATTTGCCCAATCCTTTCTACTGGAATTAACAACCTTGGTTAAAATGGTTTCCAATTCTCTATTGGTGACTTCGACTTGTCCATTATCCTATGGATGATATACAGATATTTTTTTGTGTTGATTTTGATATACTTGCATGAAGTGCTTTATCATGTTTGACAAGAACTATAGTCCCTGATCTAAGACTATCACCCTTGGAGCACCAAATCTTTGCATGATTTTGAAATATAAGAAATTAGATACCATCTCTTCTCTTTCATGAGTTAATACTTCCACTTTCACTCACTTGGTCACATATTCTATACATACTAGGAGATACTATTTTCCTCTAGAGGGAGGATCCACAGGACCTATAAAATCAATTCCCCATTTCTAAAATAGTTATAAAACCAATTGAGGATGAGGGTGCAGAGGCATCTCTATTGAAAGGGTAGGCTATCTAATTTTTTGACAAGCATCATAGTGTCTGAAATAGCTTTTTACTTGCTAATGAAGGTGAGGCCAATAGTATCTTTCTCCTAGAATTTTGTGTATGGTTCTTTGAGCTAAGTAATGACCTCCTCTTGGTTCATCATGACAATCTCTGACAATATCATAAGCTTCAACATTTGTCACACACCTACAAAACACATGGTCAGGTCCAATTTTAAATAACATTCCATTAATCCATTTAAAAGAACTTTCTTTGATTAAATGTTTCTTTTCTTTTTGTGAAAATTACAGAGTAAACTTCCATGTGGTGAGGTAATTGATTATATCAACAAACCATAGAGAGTTTGCTAAAATAGCAAATAGTTATTCATTTGGAAAGTCATCTTCCACTAGTTCTTTACCTGTAGTGTTCATTCTTGACAAGAAATCAGTAATCACATTAGACTTCCCTAGTTTATCTATAATAGTAACATCAAATTCTTGTAAGATCAATAACCATCTAATAATCCTACCTCCCACATTTGGTTTGTTGGTAAGGCATCTAATAGCTGAATGGTCTATATAGACAAATACCTTGTAACTTGTTATGTAGTGCCTAAATTTGTTAATTACATAGACTATAGCTAGGAATTACCTCTTAGTTGTGGTGTAGTTTCTTTCAATAGGTGTCATGTTTTTGCTAATATAATATAGAGTATAAATTTTACCCTCTTCATCCTTTTATCCAAGGACTGCTCCTATTATTGTATTAGAATCATCTATGTATATATGGAATGGTTGAGTCCAATCTAGTCCTCTCAATATTAGAGTAGTAATAAGTTTAGCTTTGATGGTCTCAAAGGCTTACTGACAACTATCACTCCATTTGAATGTACTATCTTTTGTAAGCAAGGCAAACATAGGGAAATATATTTGGCTAAAATGATCTATGAAGCATTCGTAGTAACCAACATGTCTCAAAAACTCTTAATTTTAGTTTATGTTTGTGGGATGGGTAAATTGGATATTATTTCAACCTTATTTAGATCTACTTGAATGCCTTTTATAGAAATATGGTGTCTCAACACTATTCCTTCATCCATCATCAACAAACATTTCTCATGGCTCAAAGATAATTGATGTTCTTCAAATCTGATCAATATTCTTTCCAAGTTGGTAAGTGCCTCTTCATAAGTTCCACCATGAACGGTGAAATCATCCATTTATAATTCAACACAATCATTTGTAAGGTTAGAGAATATTGCCAGAATTGCTCTTTAGAAGGTGGCTAGAGTATTATAGAGTCCAAATGGGAGTACTTAGTAAGCAAAAGTTCCCTAAGGGTAGGTAAATATGGTTTTATCTTGATCTTCAGCTACTACCATTATCTGGTTATACCCACTAAACCCATCTAAGAAAGAAAAATATCTTTTTCCTACCAAGTTATCAAGAACTTGATCAATGAAAGGTAGAGGAAAATAATCTCTTAGTGTTTCTTTATTCAATTATCTATAATCTACACATACCTTTAATTTTCCATTTTTCTTGGGCACAATTACTAGAGGTGAAACCAACTAGCTATTTTAGATGGGGTAAATAAACCCAACTTCCAATAACTTTTGGATCTCTATTTTGACTAACTCCTTTAATGTTGGGTTTATTCTTCTTTGTGGTTGTCTAACCAGTTTGACAGATTCTATGTAAATGTGATAAGTGTATATGTTGAGGTGAATTCCCTTCATGTCAGTATAATTCTAAGAAAAAGCCTTGGTATGTCTTTCCAATAATTCAAAGATTTGATCTTCCTCTTCATTTGTTAACCAACTACTGATGTTCAAAATCTTTCCAAGTAATACCATGATTGGTTTTATACCTGGGTAGTTGGATTCTATTTGCTTGAATTCACTAATCAATGAGTTTAGAGGACATGGATGAGGAAGTAACTTATGAAACATGACTACATTATCAACAAATTCTTTTCTAGGAGGAATTAGTCTTGCTAAAGAACACTAGAATGCATCTAAGAAATAAGTTTCTTGTTGTTCTACCAATTTCCACATGCTTTCCTGAATCAATCCATGATCATATGGTGAAGAAACAATAAAAGAAGTAGAAGTGGAGGTTTCACAATATTTTGTCTAACCTAAGAATCCTAAACTAAGGTAGTCCATAGTTTTTGAACTGGCAGAGTCTATAGATTTCAAACTAGTAGAGTCTGTAGATTCTAGGTATATGTATTCATTCAATTCTTCTAAGTGTTTTTTTACTGTGATCATAGCTACAGAGGAAATGTTGTTTGATGTGTTGTCTGATTCATCCACCCAAAGTTCTTGTATGTGATTTATTGATGGTTTTGTAGGAGGATACAAAGAGATGCATTTAAATTTTAACCCATTAGAAATGGTCATGTCTCCTAACCTACAATCAATTAATGCTACTAAAGTAGCCAACCATGGTCTACCTAGGATTATGGGATATCTTAGATTCTTTGTTTTAGGTTGCAATACCATGAATTCCCAAGACTCTATTAGTACTTCAACATTTTCTGTAGTCCCATCTGGTTTAGTTATAGATTGGTCTGCCATTTGAAGAATGGTAGTTGTGGGTTACAGTCTTATAAGAGATAATGTATGGAGAGTATTAGTTGTCATAACATTAATTTTTTCTCCCAAATCTACCAAGACATTAGGAGTTTCTTTACCTCCAATCATGACTATGATCATTGGGCTTCCTAGATCTACATATTTTGGAACTAATAGTTTTCTTGCTAATAAATCAACAACTTTTCCATCAACATGAATTGTTTCTGGATATTTTGCTTTCCTCCTAGGTGACTTGATACAAATATTTTTGATGATCTTGTTCAATTCAAGTATATCCCTAATAGCTTGTAGTAGGGGTACCCCAATATTGATCTTTTGCAACTCATGGACCAAGTTTTATTCTGATTTAATATCCATTTCTTTTAATCTTTTAGGAAAAGGAACTACTGGTGTATTAGTGTTTCCTTTGTTTGCTGCAGGGCTCATTTTGATTTTGGATTTTCTAGTGTTTAATTGAGATGAGTTTATTTTTTCTTTTTCATCAGGTATCTCAGAAATGAGAACTAGAGGTTTTTGTATAGTTTTTCCTGATCTTAAATGTATGTCCAAACACTTAATAGCTCCAACATTCATTTTATCTTCCTATTTATTAACATAAATAGGTGTTGGTTGTTTATTTTTTAGATTTGCTATTGGTTGTGCAGGCATTAAGGGTTGATTGATTTGTCCTTATTGCTAAATAATTAGGGGTGGCATTATAGTTTACTATTGAAGTAGTCTTCTTGGTTGGGTGAATTTTTGTTGTGGGTTCTACTACTAATTCCATTATTGATATGGCTACGGTATCCAATGTTACTATGATACCCATTATTGTTGTGGTTGTGGCACCATCCATGGGGGTGTTGGCATCTAATCTTGTCCTACCCATGGATTTTAGATTGATGGAATTTGGGGTTGATTCTAAAAAGGTGAAGGAACTAAAACATTCCATGGTTCCATCCATGGATTAATTAGGTTTCTTACATTAAATTATCTCTGAGCCTAGTTTTATAGGGTAAAGTTTTGTCTCTGGATATAATTTACTTCCTCAGTGGTCTGGAATTGTGTTTTCATTTGATTCTTTAAAATAGGTAGAAGGGTGTAATGTTTGGTATCATGATCTATTGCATCATAGATCCCACATGATGAAACATTGGTTTTATCTAGGGCACATTTCTATCTACACTTAGGATAGTATATTGCTAAGGGTTCTATTGCATTTGCCTTAGCTTGAAGGCCATCCAAAGTAATGTTTAGTGTAACAAGGATATATATCTTTAGATTAGCAAATTCTTCCATTATCTTACCCACACCATTAGATTTCCCAAACCTTCCTTTTCTAATTCTAGGTTTATTCGAGAGTAGTTGGTACAAAGCTCAGAAATCTGATCAAAAGCCAAATTATTTATATCTATACCTCCCATCAGATTTAAGGCATCTCTAGTATCTTCATCCAACCCTTTTAAGAAAACCAAATTTTGAACTTCTTCAGTGAGTGGATAATTGATTCTTTTATGAGTGAACATGAATTTATCCAAATAATCCTCTAAAGAGTCATCCTCATTATGTTTTATTTTGAAGAAATCCTCTTTTCATTCATGCACCTGATAGTAATCTTGGTACTTGTTCAAGAATTCTATCTCCATGTCATCCCATGTTCTAATAGAATCGCCAGGTAAACCAATAAACCATCTCATAGTTGCATCTTTAACTGTAGAGAGAAATAGTTTTAATTTCTAGCTATCTATTGTGTAATCATAGGTTTGACATAGCACCTTAAATTTAAATAGAAATTGATTAGGATCTTTTATAGATCTTCCCCAAAAATTTGTTAGATTAGCTGGTGAAATATTTTTCATGGGGGTTTGATCATTAGGATATGTAACAATAGAAAAGGAAAAGGTCCTTTCAGTTATGCATTATGTTTATTTTGTTGGAGAGCCATATTTTCTTCTTTTGATGATGTTTCAAAGCTAGGATGATCTTCCCAGTGGATATTTATGGTATCAGTTATGGGTTGTTCAAAATTATCAAAATTTTCTCCAACTATGGATTTTTTAAATGCTTCTTATAAGTCTTTGGCAATTTCTAAAAAATGTCTTCCTACAAGAGATTCATCTTGAGTAATTTGTCTTATGGGGCTTTCCTATGGCAATGGTCTGGTTTCTATCCAAGTTTTTGAAGATTCTTGCAGATAGGTTTTACTCATAACTTTTGGTTCACTACTCAGAGATGTTGAAGGAGTTTCAACTTGTGTTATTGGTGGAAATTTTGGGATTAATCATCCTTTATAATCCCTATGATGGTACATCAATTTATTGAATTATTTTGAGATTTTATCATTTTTACAAAAAAAATTGTTTTCACTCTAGACCAATAATTATTATCTTACTAACACCTTGTTTTCTCTAGTAATGGTGCCAAAAATGATGAGTGTAATTTAACTCTTCATTTAATCAATGTTTAATTTATTTCTAATCAACTAGGGTTCATGTCCAAAGCTATTTGTAGTAAGGTATAGGATGGTAGATCTAGAAGTTTGATTATGGGGGTGTTTGATGGGCCTATTCTAACTTTGACTGAAGAAATAAATGTGTCCTAAACCACTTGATTCACTCTTTTGTTTAAAAGGAAAAGATTTAAATATTTAATCAACTAAATCCACTCTTTTTCTTGAAAGTAAAATCACACTCCTATTTATGCTTGCATGGAGATGAAGATGTTTAACTAGAAAAAGAAATTTAATTCACATGTTTGCTGTAAAAGAAAACACACTTTTATTAGAAAGGAAATGACTTTAGAATAATGAAATGCCTTTTGAAATATGAATTTGTTTTGATATTTTATGAATAAATGCAAACATTAGTAGGATTATAATTAGTTATAACCAAAAGTTAATATAAAATGGCATAAATATCATACACAATTCCTGGTTCCAAGGAGAGTGGGCTCTTGCTCCTCTCAAACTTAGGAAAAAAGATTAATCAATGCTATAAATTGAAGTGATAATTCATAAAACTAAAATGATTACAATCTATCTTAAACCTATATGCTTGTACAAATCTTCTCTCTATTCTCTATTATCTAATATCTTTCAATGACGAAAGTCTTATATTTTATACTAATACAATCAACTCAAAATAGGATATAAAGATATAAGATTCCTTAGTCGATCCATTCATCCAAAGATAGGAGATTGGATTTCCAAGAGATCCAATTATTTTGATAAAATAGATACACTATCCTATAATAGTCTTAAGATCCAAATATATACAACTTTATCAATAACAAATCCTATAAAATAGTAGGTAGGTATTTTCCTCATTTGACTCTAGCTAGAATGATTCTCTCTCATCTTATCTGGCCACCAACTTCCTCATTTATAGCTTCATCCTTATAGAATCTATGAAATTGACCCTATAGAGTCGGTAGGAATGAGCTTGTGGAGTTCATAGAAATAAGCCTATAGAGTCCATAGAAACAAGACTGTAGAGTCCATAGAAACAAGCCTATAGAGTCCATAGAAATAAGCTTGTAGAGTCCATAGAAAGAAGCTTGCAAAGTCCATAGAAGCAAGCCTATGGAGTCTATAGTTCTATTGGATGGAGATCAAAATTTAACTTTCACTATACATCATATGTGTCATCTTCTTGATCATTCTTCACAACAAAAATCACTAAAACATGATATATATTAGACATTAATGATAAAGTAAAGGTTTAGTCTTTGGTTCAATATAAACAAGACAATTATCTATTTTCCATGTAATAGTTATCTAACAATCTATGATTTTCGTAAGATAATATCCTTCAAGAGATGAATTGAGGGAAATAACATGTCAATAATGAGCCATATTCTAAGCTAATCAAGGATGATCCTAGAGTAGGGAGTACTATATTATCTTAGATATATCATCTGGGTCTAGCTCATAGGTGATTTGTATGAGGTGTTAATCAAAAGGTAAAAGGTAATAAGACTAATCATATTACTAATGGTTTGAATATATGATAGGTTTCCCATATATCAGCCATCTGGGTTACCCTATGTGATCAATGATAGGTCACCTCATGTGTGGAGATAAAGAGAGGACCAGGTAATGTAGGTCATGTATAAAATGCAAACACTATAGATGGTGAGATGTGTAGACATAGTGTGGTAACCATATGGGCACATAAAAAGTACATGGCCAAGTTGGGACAAAATTACACTAATTATAATGTGGACAAATGTGGTCAAACACTATACCTAGTGTAAAGAGACACATACAGTGGTATGGGTACTAGGATAGATGGGATTATCTCACCCAATAGCACTAATATTGATGATCAAAAAATGGGATAAACATGTGAGAGAGCCATGGGAGATGAGGGGACTAGGGCCACCATTGATGAGGTTGATGCTTAGACAACATCATGAATGACCATGGATTAGATTAGCATGATAGGGATAAAAGTAGGAGGAGAAGGGTACAGAGGTAGTAGTACCAAAGATAACACCACTAGCTCTATATCAAGATGAGCTATAACCACCAAGGACATGGCATTGATGGAGGTAGGAGGAATATGAGAAAGTAGAGACTATCACTAGCCTTGATAAACTAATAGGTGAGTTAGAAGATAAATGGATGATAGAGGTCACTCAAGTGTAGGCTAAGGTAGATGTGAGCCATTATAGCTAAATTTGAGCTACAGAGGTGACCTACAAAGGAGGTTCTAGGAGGTCTTATGATGGAGAGACCATGTTAGGTAGTCAGGAAGATGAAGATACCATAGTGTCCAAGATATAGATAGGTAATAAAGATGATTAAATTATTTCTTAAGTTTTTATTTTGAAATAGAGAATAGAGGTAGATAGATATTATGATATATAACAGTGATCTAATATCTATTTGGGTGTGATTTTATAGGCATAGTTGAGGATGAGGAGGAGAGATGGGTGTTCCTTATGAAGGGATCACTCTATAATGTCTTAGATGAGACTCCAAATTTGTATGACCCTACTGCATTAGAGGATCCCAATGTACCATCTACCCTAGCTCAAGTAAGCTAGTTAAGATTAGCTAGGGAGGTAGTGAGGTAGATATGAGAAAAGAGAGATAGGATACAGACACCAATAAATATGGGCACAAGTAAGATATGGTCATGGATAGCCCTAGTAGATGAGATATTTATCCATCTAGCTACATTGATGTAGATGACATAGGAATATACAGTGACCCAGACCCAATTGGTGCAAGCACATGCATAGTTATCTCACTTAGAGGGACAAATAGAGGGATTGAGATCTTGAATGGCATCTTTACAATGTAATATTTAGAGGAGTCAGATTGAGGCCTTGGCAAGCAACATAGGTAGGCCACATGATAGATAGGATGGAGCCCAACCATAGAGATGGAGCATTCTATATGGCTATGCTTTTTGTATCAAACTCATGATATATATATATATATATATATATATATATATATATGATGTATCATTTTAGCATATTGATGTTGATTGTGTATGTTATCATCATTATGGTTGTGTATGTTTTGGATATATTTATTTTTAACGTATTTATTTATCTATTATTGTATATCCTATAGGAAATATATGAGATGTGGTTTCTTTTCTATCATTATGTAGAACACATGCATGGGTAAAAAGAAATGGGCAAAAAGGAGTTGGTAAAATATAATCAATAAAAAATGTACTACACACTATTTAAGTTGGGAAATATGTAATAACAATAAAATGACTAAGTATAAAGAACCAAGGGATGGTAAAATAAGATGGAAAAAAGGAATTTGTTTTTAAACTAAAGTGAAATATTTTTACAGTAAATTAAAACAAGTAAAATCATACTAAATCGCATTGGGAAGTATGAAAATAATGTAATAAAATGGAAGGTATGTAAAAGGACACAAATGCTATAACAATAAATTAATTAAGTCAATAAATTATACTATATCACATTGGGAATTATAGGATTAAAAAAATTGGCAAAAGATTGGTCTTAAATTTATCACACTAATTCAAGCTAGGAAGTATGAAAAATTCAAGAAATGGTTGTATTCTTACATGCACTAAAAAAATAAGAAAATAATAGAAAAAGAGAAATGAAGTATGCATAAAACACACTAAATCAAGTTGAGAAACATGTAAATGAAATATAACTTCATAACCAATCACATCTTGTCTCATATTCAACACATTTAATTTTGTTTATGACTTGTATTATTGGAAAATTTTGTGAGGAATATCAGGTCCTATCCACAGTCTTGTACTGCAACTCACAAAGAGAACACTACTAAGGTAGAAAAATTTAGAAAATTGGGTAACAAAGGATGTGGGTAATAATAATGGAAAATGTGGTAATTTGTGAGGAATGTTAGTTCCTACCCGTGGTCTTACAAAGTAACTCACAAATGAGATCCCAAGGGGAGTGATCATTAGAAAATCAATATTTCTCAAGAATAAATATGAGGGATATAGGGAATGAAAAATGGAGTGTAAAAATCAAGACTTAGGTGTCTTATGAGAAGACATTAGGAGACAAGAGGCATAAAAAGGACATGAGAAACACTAAGTGATTAGTGACCACCATCACTATACAAAGAAAACATGTTCTCTATAGACACAAAGATTTGTAGGAAAATAAGCATGCTACGAAGATCAAATCATGAAGGTAGATTGTGATATGTACCTAGGGCTATGATATATTATTATATATGTGTTGATGGAGATGTTGACATGTGGCACACATCCCCCTTAGTAGTTATATGGGTCTTATATATTAGTAATGGAGTAACTTGTGGAATTAGTGCATTAGGTAATGGTCAGCCTACATTGAGATTAAGAGGTTACCCATCCATTAAAGGTCTATATAAAAGAGATGATTATCATTGTAAAGATATCAAGTAAGAATTAAGTCTTTTATTATAAGAGGATATTGGAGGTTTTCCCCTCGAAGAGAAATTGTAGAGTAATTCCTTCCTAAAAGAGTATTGTTGGTGTTATCCTACCTTAAGGGTATTCTACATATATTGAATATTTGGATATCTTGGTCCACTAATATCTATTGTGTTGAATTTATATATACATTATTTTTGAATATTATAAGTGTGGATCATAACAAGCTGTATCAAATCCTTGATTTGGGCAATTTGTGGGTGGTGAAACCCTAGTTTTGGGGAATCATCAATATATTCTAATTGGTTTCTAATTTCTACATAATGTTTTTATTAGATATGGATAATATTTTAAGGAAGGTGTTGACCTTTTTTGGCCCAACAGGCCAAAATTCAATTCCCCCTTTTTCATGCTATTATGAGCCAGTACTTTTGATTTTGCATGAGTCTTGCAAATTTGTATAGACTCTGCAGGTTTTCTACAGACTCTGCAGGTCCATTTCTATGGAATCAACAGTGAAGTTTCTACGGACTCTGTAGGTCCATTTCTATGGACTCTGCAGGTTTTCTATGGACTTCACAGAGACTTCTAAGAACTCTATAGGTGTAGTCTTTTAGCACATGAAGAACCAGTTCAAAGAGTGTAAGGTTTTACAAAGCTTCTTCAGACTCTTGTCTGAGGAAATTCATAAGGAAAGAGAGCTCAAATGGTTCAAAGACACTTTTTCTTAAGGTTTGAAGAGTGGTTCAATGACATAATCTTTCCAAAAGTTAGCATCTTTGAACTGTTAAACCATTGAATTGGTTCAATGCCTTAGTTCAAATCCTTGGTTCAATCAGTGAAGTTCAACGCTTCAGTTCAATGTTTTAGTTCAATCAGCTAAGTTCATTGGCAGGTTCAATCAAATGGTTCATCCGCTTGGTTCAATTCCTTGGTTCAACACTTTGGTTCACTCAGTTGGTTCATCCATCAGTTCAATGGCCTTTGGTTCAATCAAAGGGTTCATCGGCTTGGTTCAAAGCTTGGTTCAGTTAGATGGTTCAACGAGCTTGGTTCAACACTCGATTCAAAGCCTTGGTTCAACAACCATTTAAACCATTGAACCAGTTCAATGGATTAGTTCAATGATTGGTTTAAAAGAGTAGTTCAAATGAAATTTCAAGCCTCCCAAAGGATAAGTGACCTTGAGAAGGGTAGGTTTGGGTTTAAGAGCCCTTGTGGGGGGTAGGGAGCACTTCAAAGAGGCCACAAAGAAAGTCACAAAGGTAAGATTTTTTAGAATTTTGTTAAGGTATTGAATGAATTCTTTCAAATTTTTTGTCTGAAGGAATTCCTTCAAATAAAAAGTTTAAAGGAATTCAAAAGGCTACGGGAAGAAATCTAGGAAAACTTTGAAGAAATCAAAGCAGTCGAGACAATCCTCACAGACTTTTTGTCTGCAGGAAAATGTCCACACAAAAATCCTGAAAGAAAATTGCCCAATGGAAAATAAGCCTACAAAAAAGGCCCATAGGGAAAAAGGCTGAAGCAAAAAGTCCAAGGAAAGTCTAAGGGTGACGGGCCCAAGGATGTCAAATTTAAACACAAAAAACTATCCATTGGAAATTTGAAAGTGGCGATGGGTGTGTGGATGTCAAATTTAAGACGTTGAAATAGTTGTTTGCTTTTAAATTGCCTGAGCACCAACCATGAGAAGAGCCCAAGGAATGTAGTGACCTACCAGAAGATCACCCCTGAGGGCTAAAGAAGTAGAAGGAGACAAAGCAAGGAAGAAGATAAGGTGTAAAAAGAGACAAAGCAGTCCAAGTGGCAAAGAGGAGGCAAGTTATTGCCAGGTGGTCACCAAACGGCACAAATAGTAAGTGGCATGGCTTGTTTTATCCAATTTGCATCTATAAGCAGAAAAGCTATGCAAATGCCTTGAAGGGACTAGTTTATTCATGGAAAAGAGGCATGGTTTATGCTTCCTCATTAATGTTAGGATCCCAAAGTCAAAGCAAGAACAGGTAATCAAATAGCTGCTGTCTTCCCAAGGCTCAGAGCGCACATGGGCCAGCTTCCAAAAAGGTGCCAAGTTCTCTTCCCCTTTCTCTATATATTTTAAAAAATTTCATTTGAGAAGGGTCCATTCTCTTAGCCTTAAGGCAAAACTCTACCCAAAAATCTCTCGGGCTTATAAGGCAGAGCTCTGTCAAATTTTACCTTGAATCAGGACTTAGCATTTTTACCTCTATCTGGACTTACACTTTAAAGTATATGTCTATGTTCTTCTTTTATGTTAAGTCATTGTCTTTCATGATTTTCATAGATCAATTATAGCATGTCTAGTGCATTTTTAAGTCTCTTTTCTATAGGTATGCTAGAGTGTCTACAACAGGAATATAGGCACATGTGAATAGGTTGCCTAAGTGTGTTTTGGTAGTTCCTTCCTCCCTGTATCTCTACGGACCCCTGACTCACTGAAACAAAAGAGTTTCCCACATCAGATGAAGTGTATGGGCAATTACTCTTGGTGAAAAGTGTATGTTTATCCTTGAGTGGATCAAACTTTTTTGGTGTATCACCTTTTCATTTTTAGGCTTAGGTTTTGTTTTCAGCATCTCTCTCCCTTTTCATCCCCCCCCTTTTTTATTTTATTTGTTAGCAGTAGGAGAAACCAAGCCCTAAAAGATACATTAGAGGGAGCTAGCCCTTATTTAGAGACTCTCCCCTCTAGCTTCACTAGTCCCATAGGTGATAGGGGAGTTTCCATTTTGACGTGTGGAAGGCACGAGCTAGGCATCCTGCCCCGAGTGCAATCCACTATGTCAATAATTTTTGGCATGCCCAGTGGGACCAACTAGGACAAGTTGTGTCCATAGAGTTAAAGAATTTTTGGTGTGTTCTTCAACCAACTGGCCTTTGGAGGCTTTTACATCAACACCAATGGCAACTCTGAGTTAAATCAACTGGTTAAGCAGTTATGGTGCCATCAAGAAATAGTATTTTGGTATGTATAATTCCATCATTTAGAGCCATGGACCCTGTCTTCTGTGGCTAGCCTAGCTATGACCCTTACTAGCCTTATGTTGATCCTTATCATGTCTAATGTGACCAGTCTTAGCCCTATCATGAGCTATATCAGCCTTATGCCTAGTCTTCTCAATGTGTCACTTCTCTGACTCAACCCAATCTCTTTACCAATCAACTCGTTTCCACCTTCAAATGAGCACTGCTAGGATATGAAAAGTATGTAATAGAGCTTGACACCAGAAGGAGATGTGGCCAAGAGATTCTTGATCATGTCATCCATTAAGTGAGAAATGCACTAGATTTGGTTAAGAGGGAATGGACTCCTATTGAAAGAGTCAATTGGCAAAGGCTTACAGGTGAGATGTTGGATGTGAGTGGTTTGATTGCATCTTTGGAAGAGAAGCTGAGTATTCATGAGAGGCAGCCTTACCAAGTCTATCAACCTACATACATGTTTCCCCAAATATCATATCAGTCATACACAGCCCCTGCTTATGAGCCAAGTCAAGCCTATCAAATTCCTTTCCCCAATCATGTTGAGGAGAGTTTTGAAATAGTAAATCTTGTGTTTAAGGCTAATCTTGATAAATAGATCAAATTGGCAAATCTTCAAATAAAACAGTCTATTTTGGCAGCAAGGGAAGTGGAATCCAAACCCTCACTACCCTCTCACATTGTGGCCCCATCACCCAAAAAGGAGATGCCTAGTCCTAATATCTTGAGCTAGAATAAAGTGGGTGAGTCATGGAACAACAAGGAGGAGAAAGACATTATCCAAGAGTGTGAGGTACAAAATGAGGTTAGTCCTTTTCAAGTCCCTCCCACCCTTCCTCAGGAAGATTCTTGTACTTCATGGAAACCTTCATGCACTCCCCATCTCTATGATGATTCCTATGAGCTCCAAGAAAGACTCTTCCAGGATAATCTAACTAAGTAAATTGAGGAATTAGAGGCTAAGATGAGACTACTTAGAGAAAGAGAGATGGAGATTTCAGACCTTGTAGAGGAGTTGATGCCAAAAGATACCCCTTCCACCAATCCACAAGCTAATTTCAATATTGATGAAGTGTTGGTAAAATGAAGGGACAAAAATCAAGTGATTTTGGCCCAAGGTTTGCCCCCTCTTATTCTAAAGGAAGCCCCCTCTTGTGTGCCAAATCCTTTCTATCAGATGGCACTTGCTCATTCTAGCTCATTCAATGCATCAATAGATCCTTCCCTTAATCTTATGTGCCTAGCTTTCCAGCACACCTCTTTTTAGATAGCTCTTCCTGTACATGAGCAGACCCTCCCAAATCTTCCCCAACCTCCTCAAGTCTTCCAACATGATCTACAAATTCCAAGCTGGAAGAAGGAACATCATGAACTAACCCAGGACCTTGAAGAGGATAAATTTACTCCTTGTTCACAAGGGGAAAATTCCAATCCCAAGGTCATGAGTTGGAAGTAAACAGTGGAATCTTGGGGTGGAAAGGAAGAGGAGGAGAAAGGTTTTGCTCAAAACCTTGAAGAAGATGAGGCTTCTCTTGCTCTTGATGATGATTGTGACCTCCAAGAAAGGCTCTTTCAAGAAGATATATATAGGTGGATTGTAGAGTTGGAGTCTAGAGTGAGTTTCCTTAGCCAGCGTGTGGTGGATGTTTTAGGCCAAATAGCAGATCCCATGTCTAAACACACCCCATCTACACACCTCTAAGAGAGATATCAGGCCACACCTAATATAAATGAAGTGTTAGCCAAATGGAAAGAGGAGAATCATTCAATTCTAGCTCAAGGACTACCTCCTCTTCCACATGAGTTCATCTGTCAGCCTTCCATTTCCCCCCTTCTCAAGGAAGAACCTATCTTGAAGGAAGAAAGTGAAGAGGATTATGCTTAGTTCATGACTAATCAGGGAGAATTCATGAGTATGGATGAAGAGGAGATCACCATAGGTACCCCCTTTGATGAACAAGAAGACAAGTCACAAGCTTTTGCCTTTATCTCTGATGAGGAAGAAGTATTTTCTACCCCTTTTCTCATTTTGCAAGACATCATGGAGGGGCATGGACACTTTCTTGATCATGTTTTGAATGATTTGTTTGAATTCATGGGGGTAGGTTACACTATTCTTCAAGGAGGCTATGAGCTGGATAAGGGTGGAAAAGGAGGCATTAGGACTCAAATAAGTATGCAAAGGGGTTGTAGGCTTTTAGATTTATCCTTTCAAGAGGTTGGTGAATCTAAAGATACTTTCTTCAAAGTCATCAAGGAGGATGATCATACCATGGAACCTGAGCATGAGGTAGAAGAGAACAAGCCAGTCAATGATGCATATCAAGGGGCTTATGGTAATGAGCTAGCAATGATTGATTTCTTGATGAGATACACCAGCAAGAAGAACCAACAAGAGGCAAGCTTCTAAGAACAAACATAGTATGTATATGTTGGAAGCATGTTTGAATCTGATCCACTCACATACAAGCCAATCTAGGTGGTAGGCAAGAGGACCAGGTCACCAGGTCTCCACTTCATTTAGCCACTTGTCTGGCACCATAAGTTTCCTAGCCAAGGAGGGGACTTAAAAAAATTTCCATTTGATCCAGGAGGGAAGCAAATATACCTAGTTAGTTATACATAGTATTTGCTTTTAGTTTCTTTTCCTGCTTTCCCTAAGTGCAGTTTGCACAAGTAGTGTTTTTAGCCTTGTATGTGTTTTTACCTTGTGTCTAGGGAAAAATGGCTCATGTTTGATTCTTGGATATTTTGGGGCTATTGCTAACATTTCTTCAAAGCTGCATTCTGACTTTGTGCCCAATGGACTTCAAGGCAACTAGTCTCTAAGCATAGAAGGCATGCTTCCCATGGGAGTCACCAATTTGTTGACCATTTTTGGCCCAATAGGCCAAAATATAGTCCCCCCTTTTTAATGCTATTCTGAGCTAGTACTTTTGATTTTACATGAGTCTTGAAAATTTCTATAGACTCTATAGGTTTTCTACAGACTCTGCAGGTCCATTTCTACGGACTCAGAAGTGAAGTTTCTATGGACTCTACAGGTCCATTTCTATAGACTCTACAGGTTTTCTACAGACTTCACAGGGGCTTCTATGAACTCTGTAGGTGTAGTCTTTTAGCACATGAAGAACCAGTTCAGAGAGTGCAAGGTTTTACAAAGCTTCTTTGGACTCTTGTCTGAATAAATTCATAAGGAAAGAGAGCTCAAATGGTTCAAAGACATTTTTTCTTAAGGTTAGAAGAGTGGTTCAATGACATAATCTTTCCAAAAGTTAGCATCTTTGAACCATTGAACCATTGAACCAGTTTAATGCCTTGGTTCAAATCCTTGGTTCAATTGACAAAGTTCAACACTTTGGTTCAACACTTTAGTTCAATTAGCTAAGTTCATCAACATGTTTAATCAAATGGTTCATCAGCTTGGTTTAAAGCATTGGTTTAATGCCTTGGTTCAACACTTCAGTTCACTCAGTTAGTTCATCTGTCGATTCAATAGCCTTTGGTTCAATCAAAGGGTTCATCAGCTCGGTTCAAATCTTGGTTCAATTAGATGGTTCAATGAGCTTGGTTTAACGCTTAGTTCAAAGCCTTGGTTCAACAACCATTTGAACCATTGAACTAGTTCAATGGATTGGTTCAATGGTTGGTTCAAAGGAGTGGTTCAAATGAAAGTTCAAGCCTCCCAAAGGACAAGTACCCTTGTGAAGGAAAGTTCAAGGTTCAAGAGCCCTTGTGGAGGGTAGGGAGCACTTCAAAGAGGCCACAAAGAAAGCTGCAAAGGTAAGATCTTTTAGAATTTTGTTAAGGCATTGAATGAATTCGTTCAAACTTTTTATCCAAAGAAATTCCTTCAAATAAAAAGTTTGAAGGAATTCATAAGGCCATAGCAAGAAATTCAAGAAAACTCTGAAGAAATCAAAGAAGCTAAGATAATTCTCATAGACTTTTTGTCCACGGGAAAATGTCCACACAAAAACCCTGAAAGAAAATTGCCTGATGGAAAATAAGCCCACAAAAAAGGCTTGTGGGGAAAAAGGCTGAAGTAGAAAGCCAAAGGAAAGTCCAAGGGTGATGGGCCCAAGGACATCAAAGTTAAACATGGAAAACTAGCTATTGGAAATTCAAAAGTGACGACGGGTGCGTGGACATCAAATTTAAGATGGTGAAATAGCCGTTTGCTTTTAAATTGCCTGAGTGTCAACCATGAAAAGAGCCCAAGGAATGTAGTGAATCACTAGAAGATCACCCCTAAGGGTTGAATAATCAGAAGGAAACAAAGCAAGTAAGAAGACAAGGTGCAGAAAGAGAAAAAGTAGTCCAAGTGGCAAAGATGAGGTGAGTTATTGCCAGGTGGTCACCAAATGGTGCAAATAGTAAGTGGTGTAACTTGTTTTCTCTAGTTTTCATTTATAAGCAGACAAGTTGTGCAAATGCCTTAAAGGGAGAAGTCTATTCATGGAAAAGAGGTGTGGTCTATCCTTCCTCATTAATGTTGGGATTCCAAAGTCAAAGTAGGAACTGACAATCAAATGGCTCCCTCTTCCCAAGGCTCAGAGCACACATGGGCTAGCTTGCAAAAAGGTGCCAAGTTCTCTTCCCCTTTATTTATATATTGTAAAATTTCTCATTTGAGAAGGATCCATTCTCTTAGCCTTAAGGCAAAACTCTACCCAAAAATCTCTTGGGCTTGTAAGGTAGAGCTCTGCCAGATTTTACCTTGAATCAGGACTTAGCATTTTTGCCTCTATCTGGACTTACACTTTAAAGTATATGTATGTGTTCTTATTTTGTGTTAAGTCATTGTCTTTTATACTTTTCATAGATTTATTACAACATGTCTAGTGCATTATGAAGTCTCTTTTCTGTAGGTCTACCAGAAGTGTCTACAGTAGGAATATAGGCGCATGTGAATAGGTTGCCTAAGTGTGTCATAGAGCACCTTTAGTAGTTCCTTTGTCCCTGTATCTCTATGGACCCATGACTCATTGAAATAGAAGAGTTTCCCACATTAGATGAAGTGCATGGGTGCTTCCTCTTGGTGAAAAGTGTATGTTTGGGCATAAGTGGATCAAACTTTTCTGGTGTATCACCTTTTCATTTTTAGGCTTAGGTTCTGTTTTCAACATCTCTCTCCCTTTTCATCCCCCCCACCTTTTTTTATTTTATTTTTTAGCAGTAGGAGAAACTAGGCCATAAAAGATACATTAGAGGGAGTTAGTCCTTATCTAGAGACTCTCCCCTCCAGCTTCGCCAGTCCCACAGGCAAGAGGGGAGTTTCCATTTTGACGTGTGGAAGGTAGGAGCTAGGCGTCCTACCTCAGGTGCAATCCACTACGTCAACAGAAGGTACAATACGAAAATTGAGGTTTTTGATCAATTTTGTGGAATTATTGATATTTTAGATGTTTTACTAATCTATCTATATCTTCTAAAACATACATATTTTCTCTTCTAAATTTTTACTAAAGATATAAAAATTACAAGAGAAACATAGTTTAAATTTTAGAATTTTTTGAATTATTTTGAGTGAGTTATTATGATTTTAGTATTTTTATATATTCACTTATAGGTTGTAATTTATGGAAAGTCCAATTTGTTACCTCTACCAATATTCCATTTCATCCCTTTTCTAAGGATATCCTTTCCCACTCTCAATGCTTTTTAGAAGACTGAACCATTATCAAGTCCATATTTAGCCAAGAAACTAAAACCCTCCTTAGAATTTATGTATTTATCCTTAATAATATTGGTCTAATGATTATATTCATTGATAAACCTCCATCATTTCTTTGATTAAACATCTTGGTTCATGAGTCTCACCCTTCTAAGCTCCAATCTTCCTTCAGGAGGAAGACATGCTTTGTTCTAAGAAATAAGAGGGAATCCAAAGTTGTAATCCATTCCCCTCTAAAGTAATTTATTTTTAGTTATTCAAATTGATCCATCAATTTTCTAGGGATGACAAATAAGGACATGAAGTATATAGCTATGCTTTATAACATACTCTTGAGAAGTTATAATTTTTTGGCCTGAGATAGTAAGCTACCTTTCCACCTAGATAATTTTATTTGAATCTTGTCAATGAGAGGGTTCCAAAATTCTATTCTCATAATTTTTTTGAAAATGGGAATGCCAAGATAGGAGGATGAAAGATTCTTAATGATGCAACCTATGATATTGGATATCTTTTCTTGTAGAGAAAGCATAGTATTAATGAAGAAAAAGGAAATTTTGAGTAAATTAAAACTTTGGCCAAAAATAATCTAATATATTTCAAGGATTTTCCTAAAGCACTTGGCTTCAAAAATAAAAGCTTCTCCCATCATCAGACTATCATCTTCAAATTATTGATGGGTGATAAGACTAGTTTTGGGAGTCATTACGATTCCCTTGATAACTCTATAAGTTCTAGATGTATTAATGATCTTACTCAAGGTTTTAACCATAATGATAAAAAAATAAGGAGAAAGGGGACATCCTTGTTTAATTCCTCTACCTAATGGGAAGAAACCTTTGAGAACCCCATTGATAATTATTGAAACATGGGGGATGAAATGTAGGAGGTAATCAACTTTATAATAGTTTGATTAAAAAAAGCTTAAGGAGGATTATTTCCAAAAAATACTAGGAGAATCAGTCATAGGATTTTTTCATATCCAATTTGAGAAACCTACCTTGACAGGAGGAATTAACCACTGAATGAATAGTTTTTGGGAAATAATAATACCGTCCAAAATTTGTCTACAAAACATATAAACCCCTTATTATTTCATAATCAATTTATCAAGTAACATTTAAACTCTTAAAGATAGACCTTTCATTTAATTTTTTTAAAAAAGTGGAACAAATACTAATGGACCTAAAATCCTTCAATTGATTAGCCCCCTATTTATTAGTAATGAGATCTAGAAATGTGTTTTTAAAATATTATAGCATGATTCTAGATTTAAAGAATTTAGTTACAGCCATACATACTTAATTTTAGATGATATCCCAAAAGACTTGAAAAAAATGGAGGAAAACTATTGGGGTTGGGGTTTTTATCCCCTTATAAATAGAAGACAGTATATTTGATTTTATCATCTGAGGGAGGGGAGAGAATGGTAGCATTATCTTCTTGAGAAATAACTCCTTGGATGAGATTAACTACCTGATCTTCTAACTAAGTGTCCTTAGAAGGGACAAAGGTCAGAATATTTTCATATAAGTTTATTATTTGTATTTCAGTGTCTTTTTCTTCCTTATATTAGTTACCATCTTATCCCTTGATATCCATAATTAAGTTATGATAATGATTTATGGATGTTGAGGTATGGAATTATTTAGTGTTTTAATCTCCCTCTTTGATCTAAGTCTTCCTAAATTTTTGGCTCTAGTAATATTCTTCCTTAGCTTCTAGGTTGTGGTAAAGACTTAGAAGCTCCTTTTGTTTTGAATATAAGGAGGGAGAGAACCCAAAAGTTTTGATTTACTTCTCAATTCTACTAACCTACCCCTTAATATAAAATTTTTGGGAAAATATGTTCCCAAGAACTTCCTTGTTACATATCTTGAGTTTGTTTTTAATGTGTCTAAGCTTCATGGCAAGAATATACATAGCAGATCCTTTAACTGAGAACTTCCACCATTCCTTCAGAGAATCTTCTAGTGTCTGATTGAAAGGCCAAATTTTCTCAAATTTAAAAGGGATGATTTTAGCTATGGACATATTTTATCTAGAGAACACCAGTGGGTTGTGATCAAACTTGATTCTAGGAAGAGAAAAGAGGGAATTGGTAGAGTTTCAATTCCATTATAAAGAGATCAAAAATCTATCGAGTCTGAATTGAATGAGATTATCACCCAGTCTCATATTTGACCATGTGAGAGGGTTAACTTCTAAGTCAAAAAATATTATCTCTACTTCTAAAATAAATTAACTAAAATCCAACATATTGATAGTGAAGGAATAAGCTCCCCCTTTCTTTTCCCCTAGAGATAAAGGAGAATTGAAAACCCATGCCACAATCTAGTTATAATCTTGAATTTTTTTTCTAATGTCAATCAAATCCTACTATAAATTTCTCCTATCATTCCTAAAATTTGGAGCATACACATTAGTGAGAACATAATTTATTTTAGTGTGTATTTCTTTGAAAAAAAACTATGATATGGATATTAGTTTATAAGAGGGCGTTTCCTTCCAAAATAGAGGGATCCCAAAAAATTGCCAACCCTCTAGAGGTAACTCAGGAGCTAATACTACTACAAAAAGATTTATTCCAAATATTATATTTATTCTTCAAAAAAAATTCCATATAAATTTTAGTTTCTTGGATAATAAAAATATTAGGTTTATGATTACAAACCAAGTTTCTATCTAACCTCTATTCTCAGGGTTATTCAACCCCCTTATGTGGCAAGAAATGATCTTGATTTCATATTGCTTAGAAAATGTCTAAGGTTCATCTGCATACCATTTTTTACCTTCTTATATTTTTTAGTTTTTTTGTTAATTTGAATAGTTGGTCTTCCTAAATATTTCATTTCTTCCCCAACTTTAACCTTTTTTGCCTTTCTTTTGTTAGACTTTCATTCGTTGTTCCTCAGCCATTTCCTTGATTATCTCAAAATTATTTCTTTTACTTGTAGAGGAACATTGAACTTCATAAGGGGAGAAAGGCTTAGTCTCCTCAAGGAATTTAATCAGAGTTAGAAGAACTTGAGAAGGTGCTAGCTCTTAAATAACTAGATCGTTGTATAATAATAAAGTTTCACAAAGGATGGTATAAGGTGATTTTACCCAAGCATATCCTTGTATTTCCTTGAGAGATGAAAAAAGAGAAATAAGAGATGTAAACATAGCTTCATCTAAAATATCCCCCAATGTTAGAGTGTCTCCATTAACTTTAGTCACCTTAATAGTAGTGGTTGTGGACTTAAAAGTTGAAACAACTTGAGGAGGGATAATAATCTTCAAGGTAGAAGAAGGTCTAGGAGGGGATACATGGGAAATTATCCCCCCCCCCAAGCTAAGAGGATCCAGAGTGGGTTTAGGAAGGGGGTAAAGAGGGGACTTAAGATGGGAGTGGGAATTATAAGGGGTGAGGAAGAGGATTCTGGGAAGAATATTTCTTAACCTAATAAGGAGAGGGAGGAGGGATGACTTCTTACTTAGAGGGAAATTTTTGGGTGAGTGATTAAGAACATCACAAGTATTAAAGATTTATAAATCCATTTTAAATTCTATGCATTAGTTCCAAACCCCATATTTATATTTTATCTTGATGGAATGAATTAGGGTTTTGTCATCTAGGATGAACATGTAGACTCGATTAGCTAGAAGCCTACGTCTAGATTTGATCATAGGGTCGATGGAGATTTCTTAGCTAAGGGCCCTATAAATTCCCAAAATGACCTCTAGAGCCTAAAATTATAGAGGTAGCTCTAATAATTTCACCTAAACTAGTGTGTTTTTCATAACTACACTATCTAGGTTAAATCATGTCTTCCATTTCTGAAGAGTAACTATGGATTTTCCCATAAACCATGGGTCTCTAATGAGGATCTGAATGTAATATTTATAATGATAAAGGTTAATGAGGAAGAAATTCCTAGGCATTGCCATGATATCAATCTCTCACTTAGGTCACCACTTGAAATTTTCCCACTTGTAAAAAGAATGAATATTTGGCCTAAAGTCACAAAATTTAGCCAAAATAGAGTTTGACAATGATGAGTCAATATTATCTATAATTGAGTTTGGAACCTTGAGACATACCTCATTTATTTCACTAGAAGGGACCATGAAAGAATATTTTGAGGGTTTTTTTAAAAGATGCTTGTTAACCACCAAATCTACCCACAAGATAAGTCTTTTTCCTTAAGTAGAATCAATTCTTATGTTTAGTGGACCCTAAGATAATCCCAATTTAGTTAGTGAATACACCTTCAAAATGGGAGACACCTTGAAAATGGTTGGTGAGGTAGGAGACACCAATGGTACTATCATGTCCTATATGAGATCTCTAGGTTCATGTTCTCCTTCTTCCTACCCATCACTCTCATTTAAAATTCCTATAATAGTCTTCCCACCCATCACTCATAAATGTAGTAATTTGGGTATATACAAAAATTGAACACTAATACTTAGGTAGTTTTTTTATCCCTGAATATGTATCATTGGTGATGAAAGTGGTCAATAACACTTCTCATTTTATAATTCTAGGAATATAGTGCATAAGTTTCAAGTTGTGATAATCTTGTTATCTATTATGAAATATAGGCGAAGAAAGTGGAATGTTTCACAATATTTATAATATTTGGTTGTTGGGAGCAACCATGGCCAAATTTAGTCTATGAAAAATGTGAAGTATACTATGCTAAGGATGGTGAATTATGATCAAGAACTAATCTAAATACTAATATATGATAGGTATTTATAATTAAAGTTAAACTAGAGTGATTGAGTTTAAGAAAAAGAGCAAAAGAAATGGTAAGGAAGAAAAGGCTTTTTTCTTATCTTCATCCCAAACATCAAGACAAAGTTCAAATGTCATCCAATCATGCACTTAACTGATATGTAAAATGAAGTGGCATGATCTCAAATATTGTCACACACTAGGTAAACATATGAGGAATGAGAAAAAATGAAATAAGAACTAAGTTCACTTTAAAGGTTTACCCCTACAAGCAAACAACATTATCCCAAATGTAAAAAGAGTAAAGGAAATGAAATGAACCTAAGAACTTTCAATCAACCTAGGATTGGCACAAGTTAATAACTTTGCAATTAAAATATTTACACCAAGAATTCATAATAACAATTCAAATTTAGAAATAGAAAAAAGGAAGTGAGAGAGATAAACCATAATAATAATTGACACAAATGAATATGGATAATATTTTTATAATTCCTTACTTGCATTAATTTCTTAAAGTTTTACACAAGTTTTTTGCTCAAAAACTCCCCCTTCTTTACAATTAATAATAATCTTTTTATATAATTCAAGGAAGTATGTCAGTCAGCCATATCCAATTACAAAAGTACAAGTGTATAAGATAGATGACCTTTTACAAAGTTATACAATAAAATAGACTCTTCTTAATAGATTGACCTATAGACAATGCGATTTACAATTTGCACATTACTTTACAAAAAATATATTCTATTTTCAACATATTAAAATGTCTCTACAAAAGAATATTCCTAACTAGGTTGGCTTTGGGATCCTTGATCTGATGCAGTCTTTTGCCTTCCCTATAGGATCTTTAATCTATAATGTTGCTCATTGATTAGTTGGAGGTTAGTAATGGGTCTCATGAATATCTCTTTTTCTTAATTCTCTAGGTCTTTGAGATATTTCTTAATATTCTCCAAATATTGGTTGATGTCCCTAACATCTCCCATTTTATTCATTGATGATAGGATTAGACCCATGAATCTTTTGTTATCACCCCTTTTTTTGCCCTATCCTTGGTTCCTCCCCTCTTGCATGAATTGAGTAGTTTTGTGCCTTAACTTCTCATCATTTATTAATCCTAATGGACTAAGTGTGTATCAATCTATCTAAGATGTGCAATATCTCATCCTCTTATTTCTTGAGGTATTTGGCAATATATTCCAACTATTTGGAATAGCTACTCCAGGCTCTAATTTTGTCCACTAATATAGCCATAGCCATATTTAAATGGATTAGGCTCATAGTCTTGAAGTTAAGGACTTGATATTTGGTCAAGGATTTGATCAAGTCTTTTATTTGATAGCTTGAATATTGCCATTAGTAAGCTTGGCTTGTAACCATAGTGCTTTGCATTCTCAATACATTTTGTCTAGTTCTAACTAACTTTAAAGAGTTGAACAAGTCAATCACGGTGTCTTCAAATTACTTAAACCTATCTTTTAGGATTGATAGGATTGTAATCTCTTACAAATTATTCTATTATTACATCATGACCTTAATCATAACCTACAATTGATCATATTATGATTGATCTAGCTTCAGTGGGCCATATTTATGGATAGGAATCTAACCAAGTCTTCATCCTTCCATAAGAGTCAAACCAATAAATGGTTCTAGATTTTGGAAGGTCAAGTCTTATTCACCAACCATGGCCTTCTTTTTTATCACTCTTTCTAAGATAGTAGTATTTGGATTAATTTTAACACAAACTAAGGATTCTATGATCTTTAGAGTTGTAGTCTCCATCTATGTCTAACTTGAGGCTCTTAGGGTAGGCATCATGTTTTCTTGATTTTAGAGCTACAATTCATGGTTTTAGTTCATCATGCATAGTTATATTGATAAACTTTGTAATGGGCCAAGGATGGTATAGATTAGGAAATTTATTTAATTTTACATATATAAACCATTCAATAATGGTCAGACCATGGATTGGACTATCATCACTAAAAATTTTGACCTCACTCAAAGGTTGATTGAAGGTCAACTTGGGCTTCTTACCTCCTGCTAGGTCCATTGTCATTTTAGCCTTTCTTTTTGGTGGGGTTGAAATAGGGACTAAGTCTAATTATACCTCCTTCCCCTTCTTATTTTTTATCTCCTTATATTAGGTTTGAAGTTTTTATTTCCATAATTCTTCTTCATATGATTGATAAGCATTGGATAATAGTTTTAGACCATCTTCCATTATTTCTTTAGGGTCTAATGTTATTATGTTCATCTCCTCAATTGGTGATCATGGTTCTTCAAGCTATGCTAAAGATGATGCCACCTCATTAGGTCTTATTTCATTAGGCTTATACTCAATTTTTGCCTCATGATTTTATGTTTTTGTTTATGTCTATGTGAGAGGAGGTCTAGTAGATGGACCTTCTAGCAAATGGTATTGCCTAGGTCCAAACTTCCATATATCATCATTACCCTTCTACTCCCTTAATGATCTATATTTTGAATTTATGTTATGTTTCTTAAATCTCCTCAAGACCTTGAAAAATGAATATGCCTTAGTTTATAAGGGGTCATAAGGGCCAAGTTGGTGCTCATAAGTCATACTTATCCATTTTACCTTCAAATGTTTCTCAAACCTTCCATAGGGGTCCCACTACCTTAGTTCATCAAGTTTTAATCTGAAAGAGTCATGTGTTTAGAGGCTACTTCAATATTGTCCCATTATTGAAACACCATCCTACCAATGGTTATGGGAAGGGTGTGGATAATTCCTTTCCTCTTGGTCTTACAAAGGATGTCTATACCATTGTATATATGGTATGTTATTTCTTATTCTACTAGCTTGATTGGCATATGAATTGGTAGCCTAAGTGGGACACATTAGGTTCCCTCAATCTTGATTATAGTGAAATATGGATATAGCCATATATCCCACATGGCTTCAACAATCTTCTTGATTAGAGGGTTAACCCTACTCATTGGGATCCCTGTGATGGACTCAAGTAAGGTTAGATAAACACAATCACAAATGAATTGAATACGGTCCCTATATTTGAAAATATACAACTTGGATTAATATTGGGAGACTATTTATGTCCCATCAGATGACCATTCCCTAAAGTTAGTTATTTTAGTGGTATAAAGCAAGGCATCCAATAAGTATGGCATCATGTAAAATTGGTTCTTGGTTTTCTTCTTAATTGCAAAGAACTACCTACTCAAACAAGTGATAATCATATCACCTAGAAGATGGGTGAGTTATTTTTCAAACATGAAATAAACAAAGGGGACCTAGAGTTTGTCCACACATGTGGTGGTGGTATTCCCACACAACTGGCTCATTAGAGTCATGGTCATCCTTATCCCAAGCATGAATTGGATAATTAGGATGTTGCCATGGAAATCGGATAACACTTGATTATTAGAATATAGCCATGGGATAAGGATGGAATTTCGGTCATTCTTTTTGGCCCACTCATAGATTGAGGTTACATCTACTTGATATTTGTGCAATTTATAATATTTTAAAAAATATATAAGAGAAAAATAGGTAATTTTCCTAATTCTATGCTCAAGAACTATCATGCCATGATTAATTTTAACATCTCTAAACATAGGACCAAAAATGTCTGAGTGATGTAGTACATCAAGTTTTGATATAATGAAATAGAGGCCTATCATCTAGATTTCTAGCACATAATATTATCTCCTCCTTGTATTTATGATCTTATCCTCCTCTTTCATTATGACTGTTTTCTTCTCAACTATCCAAAATAACTTGGAGAAGTTATTGTGTCCCATGTTTAGGGTGGTGGCATTAAATTTTGTATCTTTAAAGACTCTCCCATTTGTATCTAAAGCTAGATATAGTTACACATATTCCCTAGAAGTGCATTTTCAAGCCACCATGGTCTGAATTAGGTCAAATTACTCACTAGTAGGTTTCTCTTTATCTTTGGATTAAATTGATTTAGTACAGATAATAATTCATTTTCTTGGGCTTGATTTGTGATCAATGCAAGATCAAATTAGGGTTTTTATGAAAACTAAGGGTTTCTACAAGTCTTCTTAGAGCTTGAATGGTGGAAAATTGTTTAAAATTATGTGAATTTGTGTCTTAGATTTGATTTAAACTTCCACATTTATACCTTTACCTTTTTGGACTTACAAGATCTTTAGATTTGTCATTTTTTGATAATGCGGTGTCACTATGGCATCCCTTCGGCATTTTTTTGGAACTTGTTCATTAATTTTAAAAAATTAACCATTGCCTTTTAAAAATCTTGATTCATGAATCAATGTGTCTATTAATATTGATCTATAATATTGAATGCAATTAGTCCCAAGCCTATTGAAATGTTCATACTAAATGGTTATCTTAAAATTGACATCTAGGCTCCCATAATTTTACATTTGTGGGATCATCTTTGACATCTACACTACAATTATTTTTTAGGTACCTCCTTTAAAATATTTACTAAGTTTAGTTTTAACATCTATGCACCCATCATTTGACATCCATGGGAATGTCTTTAACTTCTACACGATCATAAATATTTAGTTACCTCCTTGGGAATATTTTTTGAGATTAATTTTAATGTTTGTATGCCCATCATTTGACACCCACATGAACATCTTTGAAATATATGATACCATCAATTTTTAGGTACCTCCTCAAGAATATTTACTAAGTTTTCCACTTGTTTCTTTTGGGTTAACACTACTTCATGTGTGTGCCACTTGGTATCTCTATATTATATTATATCTATTTGGTTAGTGTGATTTTTCCATGTGGTGGCCTCGTATTCACTCTAAGCCTCACTATAATTTCAATGTTGATCTTATACGATTATATCATCCTTGGTTAGATAAACTTTCCCCATTCGATCTCGATTTGAGGGGTGGACTACCATTAGATATTCAATATTCCTTGGCTGAAATCATGACACTTGTCACCTTAACTATTACTTGGGTCACTATTAAAACTTTGACCTATTACACACTATTAATCGGGTTTTTTATTTTTTTCTATGTACCATCAATATTTAGTGAGGTAATTGATGTTTAATTAGGGGCCCAAGGATTAAATTTTAAATATCAATCTCACTCTATTGGATATTATTCATCTGACTAAATGTACACCATCTGATTATGATCTACATAGTTGGATGTGACTGGTTCCTACAGATGATAGGAAATATTAAAGTTAGAGCATGGGAATAATGTAAACTTAAGGTAAATTAGTAGGTCAATATTTATATTTATATTAGTAAACATAAATAAATATTTTAATCTAAATTCTCAAATTAGGTTTAAAACATATAGATGACCACAACACAAAAAGTTTGATAGAATTCAATGATTCGGGGAAATTGTTTTGGGGGAAATGTTGCAGGGAAAATCTCTAAAATAATTAGGTGCTTTGGGGAAATTGTCGCAATAAAAATGTTTGAAATAATTAGGTGCTTCAAGTAAATTATTTAGGGAAAAATGTACAAAAGAAATGAAACATTAAAAACATAAGTCCTAAAAGCTAGATCTATTAGACAAAACGTCTGAAGGATTTTTTGAACAAATTCCTGAATAGAATCACCTAAACTACATAAAACCTAATAATTAGGAACATAAAAAAAGGACTTTGCATGTAGCTTAGACCACATGAATAATAAAGAGGACAAAGGGGGTCTTGCAACATAAAAGGGGCCAAACATGGATTTGTAGACTAAGGTTTGGTCATGTTAATAAACACAACTAAGCCTTAGCATAAAAATTAAACTAAGTCCATAGCATATTTAAAGTGCTCCTACATAAAATTTAAATCAAACCTCCCACAAATTTTAGAAGAAGTACTTAGACAAAATTTAGAGCAATGCGTTAACAAATCAAATATGACTTCAATTTGATTTTCAAAAGATAAAAGGTTAATAAAATATCAAATTATCATTAAATCATGAAGCCCATGATTTTTTCCATTGCAAATGGACTCCATTGATCTTGTAACATGAAACAAGAAGATCCACTGTTAGTAAACCTAGACAAGATTAAACTAAAATCATGCACAAATATACTAACCAAACTAGGTGTGGATGATATTCAAATACAAATAATGTGAAAACATGCTAGTGACACTCTAATCAAGTGAATTTTCAATTTAAAGCTACAAATTTGAGTAATTTGACATAAGGGACCCCATTTTTTGAAATGGGGGTATGTTTAACTCAACAAATGGTGACTTCTGGGGGAAACATAGCAATATGTTAGAATTTAGAGACTCTAGTTTAGAATAATAATTGAGCTATTTATTCCATTTTATCAAGTACCATTATTAAGATCAATTAATGGTTAAAAAAATAATTACACATCTAAAATTGGGATCAAACATCAGGGCCTTAGTCATGATGTGTGTGTGTTTTGATTCCACTTACTGATTTCCATAGGATTTGGAGAACAACTTTGAGGTTCATGACTTTAACCATTAACACTAGCTTTCAACATGTTTGGATATTTAATAAAAACCATGATTTAGAAAAAGGAAGGCTTGAGAATTGTTCTACTACTATCTAGGCATCCATATTATAAACAAAGATTCCTTTGGCTCTACTCAAGGCCTTTTTTCAATGCCATCTAGGTATCCATAGCCTTGGTAGAGATTACCAGAATCATCTTTGCTTGGAAATATTTTGATTTTATAATAAGCCCTTATTTTTGTATTTTTTTACATGATTTTGGATTTTTAGCAAAAGTTGAGAACCAGGTTAGTCAGGTTTAGGGATTTGGTCAAATTTTTTATCTTTAGATAATAACCTATGGTTGTATCCTTTTTCCCAAGCAAGGATGTTTGTTAAGTGCAAACATGACTATGTTCTAATAATTCAAGCTTTCATCCCATATGTACAATCCTTCTTAAAACCAATCTTAGATAAAAATAAGGTTTAAAACCTTATGAAACATCCACCCTATCCGTTAGTCCTTACTATTTTCTCTAAACTATAACATCAAGCTCATATCTCAAATCCATGATCAACATACACTTAAGATTCATACCTGCATTTCTAAACTATGGAGTTCCTAAGTAATTATTAAACTTTGAGATAAGGTATATCCAAAATGAATTATTACAAGCAAGGAGCATAGCAGAGAAATCACACATAAACAAAAATAAACAAAGCATAAATCAAATGAAAATCTATATATACAAACTTATGTATAAATAAGGGACATGAAGGAAAGAATAGAAAGAAACTAATCTAGCCTACCTACCCTAACTCTAACTATTATTGCAATTCACTCCATAAAGACTCTAGGTGGGATAGTAGAGAAGTAGTGTTTAAGGTATTTCCCATTGGTGGGCAGAGTGAATTCTACTCCTTGTAAGTATTTCATCTTGAAAGTGGTATCTCCAAGTATCTCATCAATTTGATAGGGACATATCTACAAAGGTGTGAATTTTCCATGTTCTCCCTTGGGCTCAGATGCCTTGTCCCAAATAAGAACCAAGTATCCTTTCCTAAACACCTTCATCTTTGACTTCTTATCAAAACACCTTTTCACTATGGTTTGGTGCTTACTAAAATTGGAAAAAGCTTCCTCTCTTGCATCTTCCATCTGAATGATGTCTAATGCCTTGAATTTGCAAATTCTTGGTCTTTCTCCATATAATCTTATATAAACCTATATGTTGGTAGCTTGAGTGTGTTGGGTAATAAAATCTCTTAACCATATACCATAAAGAATGGTGATGCTTTGAGAGCCTTCTTGACTCTTGTTCTATCTACCCAAAGGGCATATGTGAGAAGTTTGTGCCATGTCCTGGGTTTATGTATTTTAGACTTCTTTATTACCTTCATCAAGTTCTTAGTTGTTGATTCTTAAACTCTATTACCTTGAGGGTAATGGTTTGAGGATAACTTGAGAATGATGTTGTTATCATATTCCCATTCTATCATTTTAATGGATATAAAATTATATCCATTATTATAGACTAGGGAGACTAACATTCCAAATCTGGTGCATATATTTTCTTCCAAGAATTTGATCACTTCTTTAGTTACACAATATTTTTTTTCCACTACCTCAATCCATCTAGTACAGTAGTCAGTAGCAGATAGAACATACTTGTGACCATCAAAGGAATTTGGGTTAATTACCCCCACAAAATTCATCCCCTACTAAGTAAAAGGTTTTCCCACCATAACCAATTATAGTGGTATGGCTACCTTAGGTTCTTTAGTGCTAAAGAATTGACAAGAATGGCATTCCCTTACATGATTATGATCATCCTTAAAGATGTTGGTCCAATATTAGCCATCCCTCAATATTTTTTGGGCTATGGTTCTTCTTGATCGATGCCCACTTCCCAGCTTCTCATGGAAAGTTCTCATGATCTTGGTTGGTTATTCCTTGGACACACAACATAGGTAAATTACTTCAAAAGTTTTCTTGTATAACACCCCATCCTTAATCATGAAGTGATCTATTTAGATCCTTAGAGATCTCCTTTATTATTTACTCAACCCTATAGGACAATAACATTGATTAAAAAGTGGATAATAAGATCATATCGATCATTAAGATTGAAACTTTATTGATCTACCTACATAACACTTAGCTTGGGGTTAGTACTAGCAATCAAATAAATTAAACCTTGAAATCTTACTAATTTGGTAATCTTCATCTCAATTTCATATTCTTGAAGTGCAGACATCCACTTACCTCTCCTTTTTCCTAGTTGATTTTGACTTAGCATTAAATTGATGGTAGGGTCTAGTAGAATGGTGTGCACATTATTCCAAAGGATATAATGCCTAAACTTTTTTACTACCTTAACCAGAGCACATGCTTGTTTATTAATCAAATATTAGTTTAATTCAATATTTTTAGGGTTAGTTCTCATAAAATCTATTAGACTGTCACATCTACCCATTTTCTTCATTAGAATTACAACTATTGTATGATCTGAAGAAAAGGAGTAAAGATAAAATATTTAGTAAAGTCTAGACATATTATTATAGGGGCTTGTCTAATTACCTCGTTGATGTATTTTAAATCCCTCTTTATATCTTCATTCCAAGTGATCTTAGCCTCTTTATTCAACATGTCATTCAAAGTTTTTACTATTTATGCAAAAATATAAATAAACTTTCTTACAAAATTTATTTTACCAAAGATTGACTTTAATGCCTTCCTACTATTCAGGGCTCTATATTATATATTTCTTTTACTCTATTAGGGTTTATAGATATTCCTTATTTAGTGATAATAAGTCATAATAGTTTTTCCTTTGTAATATAGAAAGTACTTTTCTTTAGGTTGAGAGAAATCCCATACCTTTTACATCTTTCAAATAGCTATAATAGGTACATAATGTGATCCTCCCTATTCTTAGAAAAGATAGTCAAATCATCCATGTATATAATAATGCCCTTACCTACAAGACCTTGGAAAGTGTGATCCATAGCCCTTCGAAAGGCTACACCTACATTTATCAATCCAAATGGCATTATTTTATACAAAAAGGTGTTCCACTAGGTAGTAAAATTAGTTTTCATCATATATTCTTGATTTACTAACACTTGGTTATAACCTAAAAATCCATCAAGAAATGATATCATGGTAGAAATAGAAATAATTTGTATTACTTGCTTAAAAAAGGTAGGGTTAATTATCTTTCTTAGATGCTTTATTTAGGTTTCACCATTTTTATTCTAGACTGGGACTAGGTTAGAAACCCAAGTGGAATGCCTATTATAAAACATATTATTTTCATCTAAGAGCTTCTTGACCTCTTTATATATCAATAGTTCTAAGATCAGGTTGATATGCCTCTAATTTTGTTTGAAAGGTTTGTAGTTTTATTTTAAAGATATGGTATGAGTTATGACCTTTAGATTAGAGATATTTAAGTCATCATAGGACCATGTTATGATATCTTCATATTTGTCAACATTTATTTGGCTCTTTTAGACTTAATGCTTGTACATGATATACCAACATTAACTAACTAGATTGACCTTGAAATCCAAGGTCAACTATATTATAATCATTTCCATTTAATTTGGGAATCTTGGTAGCCACAGCTTATCTATCAAAATCAAAGAGTCTCTCCAAGTCTATCATACCCTTGGGGATCTTATTTTCATTCAACTGAATGGGCTTGTCATCCATTTTGCTTTCAATGTTTTCATCATCAAGAAGACTAGATTCATCAATAATGTGACCTTAAACACTCTTGAACTAGTCATGAATTGTATGATGTATTGATCATCATTGAATACTTACAAGTGATTGACATTATCTAGCACTGAAGGACATGGGATTAATTCAATTTTAAGTTTTTTCAACTTGTAACTTTGATTAGGCATAAGGTTGGATACAAATAAATAAAGTTCATCAGCAATATAATTTTATTCCCTAGGGATTGACATAATATTGAAAGAATCAAAACATTCAATTAATTACCACACTCTAAATTTATACTTCTTGAGATATGACAACTTGTATTGATATTTACTCTTGACATGTTTGATCACTAGTTCAAAATCACCAAAAACTAATAGTTACTTGGCCTCATGCTTGATTCAAAATTGTAATCAAAGTATAAGTGAATCATACGCAACCAAATTATTGGTGCATGATAACTAGAGTTTTTAAGAGGCATTACATTCTTTCCCATTGGGATTTATTAATGTCACTCCTACTCTAGAACCTAGTTTGTATCTATCACCATCAAAATAAAGTTTCCATAATCCAAGAAAAGCATGAGAAGTTTTAGAGTTACATACCTTTGTGGTGTAAAAAGTGTAAACACCAAAGTCTAAGTTAACCATGTTGACCCTCTCATTGATTACATTATACTCAATGATCATATACTTCTTTTTAGGTTCCCTTTCTATCCTAATTTGGTTGGGGACTCCTTTCCAAGGCAACCACATATGTGAATAATATATTGACATATAATCATTTAAGATCCTAGTCAAGTCTCTACTCAATAGCATCCCATAAGCATCAAGAATGTCCACCACTTAGATATTAATGAACTATTGGATCCTTGGTTCTGAGGTAATATGCACGTGAACATTTAATAATTCACTAATCACTTTGAATCTTTATTTGTCTAGTTGAGTTACAAATCTATCACATTTAATAAGATTCAAACCTAATTGTTCACAAATACCCTTAGGCATTATATTTACAAATTCCCCATAATCTAACAAACAATTATGTAGATACTTACCAAAGATCCTGACTATATGCAAGAAAGGAGGAACATCTATATTAATTTTATGTATTGTAAAATTAGCATGTGTAGACCTTTGAGACTTACTAGGATTTTTAGACAAAGATTCCAGAAATAGATCTCTATATTCAATAATTTGTGTTAACTCATGTAAGGTAATGTTAGCTTTGATCTTTTTCATGTCCTTTATTATGTTATACCCAGCCCTATTGGAAAATTTAAATGTATTAGCATTGAGTTTAGAAGTTATTCCCTTAAGAGGTTCTAGATTATTGTCTGAGGTAGTATAAGGAGGAGTCTCAAAGTTATTTGGAGGAGTTAAAGTGGCTAATGGTTACTTATGCTCCTAGTTTCTTAGACGATATTTTTTCTTTACAAATTATTGAAAACCATGAATCTCATTAGGAATATCCTCATATTCATTTTCCTCTTGGAAAGGGAACTCAAACGTTTCTACCATGAGAGTTAAATCAATAGATATAGATGACCTTGATGATCTTGATGTACCTACATCACAATATTTAATAGGGGTAACTTCAAAATTATCTAATTCTTCTTGGAAGGATTCAAAAGCATTAAAAAATTTAACATAGTATATTTCCCCATGCTTAGAAGTGTAATGAAATCTACAATAGTCAAGTAAAGCAACATCAATAAGATTTCTATTAGGCACATTTTTACTAGTAAATGTCTCATTGTTCTTTTTTTTATGGTAGCTATCATTCTAAAATCTATTAGTAGGCCTATTAAACCTTTGAAAGGAGAAATTTATACCATAGCTTTCTCTAGTATTGCTTTCTTGCTTTTACAACTAAAGTAAGTTCTAATCTTTTGAATAATTTTTTAGGATATAATCATTATCATTATTTGGGGCCTCAAAATCATGAACTTGAGTATTAACATTAGCTATAAAAAATCAAATATTTCTAATCCTATGGATGAGATCTATTGATAGTATTGTTTAGGAATCCCAGGTTTTGAGTAGGATGAGCATGTTTCAAAGGTATTTGACTCAATACTAGAAGTTAGTTCAAGGAAAGCACATTTTGGTTAAAAATGGGAATAATATTAAAAATGGGTAAATGTATATTGCAATTAGTAATGGATTATGCCAATTATCTTTGGGGTTGCATCTAGTCATTAATGATCACAAATTTAGTATAAGCTAAAGCTAATGTTTTCATGGGCCCAATAACTCTCTTTATAAACAATTCATAGGATCCAAGGCATCCTTATAGATTTCCAAGGTTAAAACCTCATTAGGACTGTAATGTGTTATGGTCCTACTAAACATTTTTTGGAACCTATCATTAAAGGCTCTTATGGGCTCATTTACATCCCTTTTCACTATGGTGAATTATTGGTACAAGACACAAAGACTAATGACTTTACCAAAATAGTCGATGAACACATTATTAAAATCAACCCAACTAGTAATGTAATTTTCAATAAGGATTAAAAACCATTCATATGCAACACCTTTAAAATTAAAAGGAAATAGTCTACATGCAACATCTTCATGGACTCTATTTAGCAATCTTAATGTAGACTTGAAACTCTTAATGTGTTCTTCAATAGTTACAATACCACTAGGACTATATATTGGCAAATACTTTTTAGGATAATGAGGAAGGTCATGTACCACACCTAACACATTGATTAGAGAACCACCTAGCTAGGCCATACCTTAATAGGGATCAAACATGGAACACTCTATATTGGAAAAGTTGGCAAAGACTTTGAGAGTCTACACTTACCTTTAGCTTGCCTATTTCTCTTATGAACCTCTAATGAAATCAAAGGTTCTCTAGTCTCTGAACATGACCTTGTCTTGATTCTTGGTAATTCTAGCTTGTAGGATTTGAATCTTGTTTGAAATATGATGTGTGATTATTATCTTTGCAGGAGATAATGATTAGACTTACACATTAAGCAAATTTTATAAATATTTATATAAAATATAATAAAGGACAATAATATTTAACTGAATTATCTATAATATGTATCCAAATACATGAATATGATGGATCTTTACATGTTTAAGCTCAAATTAACTCAAATTAGCAAATGATCTATCAATGTTTGATCAAAATAACTATTACTAACCTTAAACATGTTTAATTAACAAATATTAAGCCATCTTTACCATAATTAATCATATACCTTTAAATAACATTGATCTTTTTAAAAGGAAAACCTTTGATAGATGAAATCCAAGATAAAGAAGCAATAGACCGATGTTAGCAAAGATTGGGAATAATGGTAAACCAATACTGGCAGAACAACTCTTGGGTGAACCTTACTGATCTTGATCAAGATTTCAAGAATATACAACTATCCCTAAATGCTATATCTCTCTACCCTAATCTTGAAGATAAGATTGTTTGGCATAATGAGCCAAGTGGACAATTTAAAGTTTCTTCCATTTTCAATTCAAAGGGAAATGGTAACAAACCTTTGTGGATGAAGGCCTGGATAAAGGGGCTCATCCCTAAAATCAAAATCTTCTTCTGGACCCTCCTCCAAAATAAAATCTTGACTCTAGACAATTTACAGAAAAGAGGAATTTATATTGTGAACAGGTGTATTCTTTGTAAGAAGGGCTTTGAAGATAGAGATCACTTGTTTGTGAACTGTTCTTTTATGTAACAAGTTTGGAAAGAAATCCTCAATCTGTGGGGTATTGCTTGGATTCACCACAAAAATGTGGAACTATCTCTTAAAAGTTGGTATTGTCCCTCCAAGAATCCTGAAGTTATATTTTTATGGAAACTAACTCTTCCCCATATTTGGTGGGGAATATGGAAGGAAAGAAATAACCAAATTTTTAGAAGTATAGAACTTCTCAGATGGGTGGTGGGGCAGAACATCATTAGAGCTATAAAGGAGAATTTTTCATTGCAAAGGAATCCAAACCCAACCTTTCAAGTGGATAATCCCTTAAGAACAAAAAATTTGAATGGTAAACTTGAAAATCCTAGACTAGGTGTTACTTGGAATGTCCCCCCTCAAGGGTGGATTAAAGGAAACTTTGATGGAGCTGCTAAAGGGAATTCAGGGAATGCAGGATGTGGAGGAGTCTTGAGAAACCATATGGGAAATGTAATCGATGATGTTACAATCCCCATTGGAAAGTCAAATTGTCATATTGTTGAAGCTTCTGCTGCCCTTCAAACCATCAAACTAGCTGTGGATTCAAGATATTCTAAATTATGGCTAGAAGGGGACTCATTGAATATCATAAATATTCTAAACAATAAAAATTCTACGTCATGGACTATAGAGGCTATGGTGATGGAGATGAAAACTTTAATCAAAACATTTGAAAAAGTAATAATTACCCACACCTATCGTGAAGCTAACAGAGTTGCAGATTGGATAGCAAATTATGCAATCTGAATAGGACACAAAGTGAGGTGGCAGGAAACATTAAAAAAGAATGTGGATCTTAGAGTGCTCATTCATCATGATGCAAATCATGCAAAGGAGGGAAATATTAGCTTGTAATAGAAAACTAATGAGTTGGAGGAGTGGCTTCACGAAGAAAGGTTTACAATAATTAAAAAGGAATGCCCTCAAGAATGAGAAGCGGATCCTAAACGTGCCTAAAAAAAGGTGAGCTTTGAACCAAATTGGTAGCAGGTGGGATCATTGTATAGTTTACAGTGATTGGGTATCAAAGGAAATCTGCATGGCTTGCATAAGGAAAGGAGAACCAAGGAAGCAGGAACCCAAAAATTGCAAAGAGTGGAGAGCAAAACAAGATGTCTAGAAAATCCTACAGAGAGGGAAGGTTGTGAACTACATGGAAAGGCTCCATGGTTCAAAACCTCATATTACAATGGATTTTTTCAAAAACTAGATTGATGATAGGGTCACTCTGCATGGCATCACAATGAATCTAATAGAGGAATTTATAGCAGAGGTTATGGGGCTGCCTACGGAAGGAATACAATTCTCCAAGCAAACTAGCATTTCAAATGAGGCCTTTTGTAAATTCCCTAAGATGGATGTTGAAGAGTAGAAGCTGGAAAAGAATGGGGATTTCTTTGAATTGGAATAGATTAAGGGCATATGGAGGGATGTCTTATGATGTATTCAGGAGTACTTCATACTCGATGGAAGAAGTAAGAGAGTCCACAAATTCCACTTTGTATTCCTAAATCATTTCAGACACAAAGTAAGAATTTCCTTTCCCTTTTATCTGCATTTTTCTTTGGTCTAAAGTTTATTCTCTCATAGGAAGAAGGAAACATGTCCTATTCTGCATGAAGGATTAATTCTAATAATTGAAGGCTATTACAAGAACAAGGCCATGGTTATGAACCCTTATCTGGGGAAAAACAAGGATTCACAGAGTAACAAGAGTGAAATTGTTAAAGGGAAAGATAAAATCAAGCCCCCTAGTGTCAAGAATCAGAATGTTGACGAGGATACAGAGTGGGAGAGAATTGATACATTTGGGGAGAAAAGCTTGGAGGAAGAGGGAGGAATAGAAAGCAGGAATTCAAGTTCCAATGAGGGAGAAGAAGTTCAAGAGAAGAATGAGAAAGGAGTCAACATAGAGAAGTCTAAAAATAGTGAACATGACTCTGAGGAAAACCAGCAAGTGTTTGAGGATGATAAAATCCTGGATGACCCTATTGAGGACCCTGTTTCGATAAATGAGAGGGAAAACACAGTTCAAGCCGACAACCAAGAAATGGACTTGGGAGTTTAAGCTGAAACTAAGGAGCAGAATCAAAGGGGAAGAGAGGACTACATTGAAGAAGGCGGGAACAGTCCTAATAAGAACACAGAAGAGTGGAGTGATAAAAGGTAGAATGATGGAAGACACACACCTACGAGATGGGTTAATTGCAAAGTAGAGGCTATCCTTCAACTCGATTCATGGATGTTTAAGGAGATAATGGATCTCAAAAGGAAAATGAAAATAATGGAAGACAACCAGAAGGCAGTTTGGAACAAAATCAATAAGATGGAAAAACAAATGAGAGACATCCCCATCAAGCTCAAAGACTATGAGAACAACCTAAGGGAACTCATCAAGGAGAGCAGAATGAAAATGGAGGAAGTTACATCTAACATATGTGTTGCAACTGTTAATATTGGAAAAAGAGCTAATGAGGAGATCAAATCCTTGGAGGGGCCTAACAAGAGGACAAGACAGAGCTCAAGAAAGAAAGATATGCAAGAGGGAGCCATGTCGGTGGTTACTGCCATTCAAGATACTGCTGTGAAAGGTAAGGAAGTAGTGAAAATGATTTTGGAACTGGAAGAATAGCCTAGTTCTTCTAGTTGGTTGTGTTATCTGGTCCTGTTTCCTAGTTTTTTGTAATCTTTTGACTATGGTGTAGCCAGGTCTTTGTAAAACTTGGGTTATGACTTGTGGCCTTTCTAGTGGTTTTAGGTCCATATAAAACCTATTTATGTTTCTTCTTTGTAATAGGTTTAAGGTTTTTCCTGTGGTCATAAATGCTTCATCTTTCTATCTTTGTTTCAGGGTTTTGGGGTCCCTTCAAAACCTATTTTTACCTTAATCTAAAACATTGATCTTTTTCTAAAGGAAGCATAAATATGGGTCAAAAACCATAAAGATCAATGATCTTTACAATATTGAGTAAAGATTGACACAATTGTGCAAAGGTTACACCAATCTTTGAACATAATTCACAAAAATGACCAAACATACTTTAAATCTACAAATATCTAAGGTCCTCCCTCTAGTGCCAACAAAGCTCTTATTGTTGATGCTTGAATATCTATCACAAGTGCCCAAAGTGTTCAATAACACTTCTCATTTTATAATTCTATGAATCTAGCACATGAGTTATAGGTTGTGATAATCTTATTATTTATTGATAAAGTAGAGGCAAAGTAAGTGGATAGTTTCATAATATTTATAATATTTGGTGGTTGGGAACCACTGTGGCCAAAGTTAGTCTATGTAAAATATGAAGTATATTATGCTAAAGATGGTGAATTATGATCAAGAACTAATCTAAAGACTAATATATGATAGGTATTTACAATGAAAGTTAAACTAGAGTGATTTGGTTTAAAAAAGAGTGAAAGGAAGGGTTGGGTAAAAAAGATTTATTGTTGATCTTCATCCTAAACATCATGACAAAGTTAAAATATCATCCAAGCATGAACTTAACCGATGTGTAACATGAAATAGCATGAGATCAAATCTTATCACACACTAGGCAAACATTTGAGGAATGATATCAATGTAAATAAGAACTAATTTCACTTTAAATATTTACCCCTATAAGCAAACAACATTAGTCCAACTTCAAGAAGAGTAAAGGAAATAAAACTAATGTAAGAAATTTTAATCAACCTATCATTGGGGCAAGTTAATAACCCTGTAATTAAAAGATGTACACCAATAATTCATAATAACCATTAAAAATAACAAATGACACAAATGAATATGGACAATCTTTGCTAAATTCCTTGCTTCCATTAATTGCTCAAAAGTTTAAATAAAATTCTAGTTAAAAAACTCCCCCTTTCTTATAATTAACAATTATCCTTTTATAGAATGCAAGGAAGCATGTTGGCCAACTATATATAATTAAAAAAGCACAAGTGTATAGGATAGGTGTCCTTTTACAAAGTTATAGAATACACTAGACTCTTCTTAATGGAGTAACCTATAAGAAATGAGCTTTACAAGTTGTATATGCCTTTACAAAAAGAATATTATATTATAAACATATTATAATGTCTCTAAAAAATAATATTCCTAACTAGGTTGGCCTTGGGATCCTTGCTCTGATGTAGTCTTTTGCCTTCCCTATAGGATCTTCAATCTATAATAATGCTCTTTGATTAGTTGGAGGTCAGTAATGGGTCTCATGAAGAGGTCATTTTTCTTGATTCTCCAAGTCTTTGAGATATTTTAAAATCTTCTCCAAAGATTTCTTGATACCCTTGACATCTGCCATTTTCTCCACTAATGATAGGAGTAGACCCATGGTTCTTTTGGTATCACACCCTATTTTTCCCTATCCTTAGTTCCTCACCTCTTGCATGAATTGAGTAGTTCTATGCCTAAAATTCACCTTTGTTATTAATCCCAGTGGACTAAGTATGGAGGGTTTCTTCACCAATTTATACAAGATGTGCAACATCTCATCCTCTTGTTGTTTGGGGTCTTTGGAAATATATTCCAACTATTTGAAGCAGATGCTAAGGGCTCTAATTTTTTCCACTAATATATCCATATCCATATTTAAATGGGCTAGGTTGATAGTCCTGAAGTTAAAGACTTGATTTTTGATCAAGTATTTTACTTGATAACTTGAAGCCTGTTATTGGCCAACTTGGCCTATATCCATAGTGGTTTTCCTACTCATTAAATTATTTCTAGCACTAACTAATTTTAAAGAATTGAACAAGTCAGTTATGGTGTCTTCAAATTGCTTAAACCTATCTTCTAGGATTGTTAACATTATGGTCTCTTACAAATTCTTTTGTTTTTGCATCATTCCCTTGATGATAAACTATAATTGATTAGATTGTGCTTGAACTAACTTCAGTGGATCATATTTATAGATAGGAATCTAACCAAGTCTTTGTCCTTTCATAGGAATTAAACCATTAAATGGCTTTAGCTTTTGGAAGGTTAATTCTTCTTCACCAACCATGGCCTTATTTTCTATCACTCTTTCCAAGTTGGTAGTCTCTTGATTAAATTAAACACCAACAAAGGATTTTATGATCTTTGGAGTTGGAGTATCCATCTGTGTCTCACATGAGGCTCTAGGGGTAGCCATCTTATTCTCCTCTTGATTTTGTGAAGCCACAATCCATGGTGTATGCTCATCTTGCATAGCTATATTGATAAACTTTGTAATGGAAAAAGTATGGTATAGAGTAATAACTTTATGTAATTTTCCATATATAAACCATTTCAAAATGGTTAGACCATGGACTGGGTTATCATCACTAAAAAGGTTGACCTCACTCAAAGGATGAATAAAGGTCAACTTGGGCTTCTTGCCTCTTACTAAGACCATCACCATTTCATCCTTTCTTTTTGGTGGGGTGTTAACTAGGACTAAGTCTAATTATACCTCCTTACCCTTATCCTTTTCTATCTTTTCATCTTGGCATTGAGTTTATTCTATCCATTACCACTTATTCATCTAATTGATAAGCACTAGATAGTAGTTTTAGAGCATCTTCCACTATTTCTTTAGGGTCCAATGTTATTATGTTGATCTCCTCAATTGGTGTTCTTGGTTCTTCAATACTAGCTAAAGATGATGCCACTGCATCAAGTTTTATTTCTTTAGAAATCTACTCAATCTATGGCTTAGGATTTTGTGTTTCTATTTTTGGTTGTGCTAGAGCAGGTCTAGGAGATGGACCTCCTAAAAAATGGTATTACTTGGGTCCCAACTGCCATATATCATCACTACCCTTATGTTCCCTTAGCAATCTATCTTTTGGATTGATGTTATGTTTCTTCAATCTCCTGAAGACCTCAAAAAATGAAGATGACTTAGTGTATAAGGGGTCATAAGGACTAGGTTGGTGCTTATAAGTCATACTTATCCATTTTACCTTCAAATGTTTCTCAACCCTTCTATAGGGGTCCCACGACTTTAGTTCATCATGTTTTAATCTAAAAGAGGTCATGTGTTTAGAGGATACCTCAATATTTTCCCATTATTGAAACATCATCCTTATAATGGTTATAGGGAGGGTGTGGAGCATTCCCTTCTTTTTGGTCTTGCAAAGGTTGTATATACCATTACATATTTGGTATAATACTTCTTATTCTATTAGCTTGATTAACACATGAACTGGTAGCCTAAGTGGGGTGCATTGGGTTCCCTCAATCCTAATTATAATATTATATATATATATATATATATATATATATATATATATTCCCCATGGCTTCAATAGTATTCTTGATTAGAGGGTTGATCCTCATCATTTGGATCCATGTGATGGCCTCAACTAAGGCTGGATAAACACAATCACAAATGAATTGAATATGGTCCCTGTATTTGTAAATATGCAACTTAGAGTAATATTGGGAGGCTATTTGTGTCCCATCTGGTGACCATTCCCTAAATTAATCAATTTTGGTGGTGATAAGTAGGGTATCTAATAAGTATGACATCATTTAAAATTGGTTCTTGGTTTTCTTATTAATTACAAAGAATTGCCTATTCAAATAAGTGCTAGTCATATTACTTAGAGGGTGAGTTATTTCTCAACCATGAAATAATCAAAGGGGACCTAGAGTTTATCCACATATGTGGTGGTGGGATTACCACATAACCAATTCATCAAAGTCATGATCATCCTAATCATAGGGTTGAATTGGCTAATTCAGAGGTTGCCATTGAAATTAGAGAACACTTGATTCCCAAAATATAACTATGGGATAAGGATGGACTTTAGGTTATTCTTTTTGGCCTACTCATTGATTAAGGTTACATCTACTTGGGGTTTATTAAATTTATAGTAGTTATCAGAGGCTATAGGATAAATATTTAAAAAATTCCTAAATATACACTCGGGAACTATCATGCCCTGATTAATTTTAACATCTCTAAAAATAGGAACAAGAATGTCTAAATAATGTAGTACCTTGAGTTTTACTACAATGAAATGGAGGCTTATCATTTGGATTTCCACCACATCATAGTATCTCTTCCTTTCATATACGATATTCTCCTCCTCTTTCATCATGACTAGTTACTCCTCAACTATCAAGAATAGCTTGGACTAGTTATTATTTTCCATGTTTAGGGTGGTGGTATCAAAGTTTATATCTTTGAAGACTCTCCCCTTGATATCTAAAGTTATATATAGTTTCACATATTCCTTGGAAGTGCCTTTTTGATCTACCATGGTTTGAATTAGATCAAATTGTTCACTAGTGGGTCACTCTTTAGCTCTAGATTAAATTACTCTAGCATGGATGATAATTCATTTTCCTAGGCTTGACTTGTGATCAATATATGGTCAAATTAGGGTTTTATGTGACGTAGGGATTTCTAAAAGTATTCTTAGAGCTTTAATGTTGGAAGCTTATTAAAATTTAAGTAAATTTATGCCTTATATTTTATTTAGACTTCCAAATTTATACCTTTGCCTTTATACACCCATGAGATCTTTATATTTGCCATTTTATACCCATGTGGTATCATCATGGCATTTTTGTGGCACTTGTTCATTAATTTTTAAAAATTGACCATTGCCTTTTGAAAATATTGCTTTAATCTTGCACTATTTGATTCTATACATGAATTAACATGGTTTTTAGATATTGATCTATAAGACTGAATGTCATTGGTCTTAGGCCTATTGAAATGTCCCTACTAAATTACTATCTTAAAATTAACATCTATGTACTCATCATTTGACATTCATGAGAACATCTTTAACATATATATGACCATCAATTTTTAGGTACCTCCTCAGGAATCTTTCATGTGTTTAATTTTGACATCTACCCACCCATTATTTGACATCCATAGGAATGTCTTTGAGATCTGTGCAACTATCAATTTTTAGGTACCTCCTAGGGAAGCTTTGTTGAACTTAATTTTGATATATATGTTCCCATGATTTGATGTCCATAGGAATGTCTTTGATGTATGTGCTACCATTAATTTTCATGTACCTCCTTAGGAATATTTGTAGAGTTTGCCACTTGTCCCTTCTAGTTTCACTCTACTTCATGTGTGTGTCACTTGGTAGCTATGTATTCTATCAGCTCTATTAGGTTAGCACTCTTTCACCACATGATGGTCTTGCATTCACTCTGAGCCTCATTGAAATTTAAATATTATTCTCACATCATTAGATCATCCTTGGTTGTATCAACTTGCTCCATTGGATATCAATCTGATGAGTAGACCACCATTATTTTCTCAATATTTCTTGGCCAAAATCATGACACTTGTCATGTTCTCACTTATTTGGGGCACCATTTAAGCTTTGACCTATTATAATCAATCTATCAAGATTTGCATGCTTTGTTATGTAACATAAATCTTTGGTGAGTTTATTGATGTTTAACCTAGGGCCTATGTCTTGACTTTTCAATATTGATCTTTCTCCATTAGATCTTATACATCTGATTAAAATCATACCATCTAATTTTGATCTAGGTGGTTGGACGTGATTAGCTCATATAGATGATAGGAAATATTAAAGTTAGAGCACAAGAATAATTTAAACTTAAGCTAAAGTCTTAGGTCAATATTTCTATTTGTATTAATAAACACAAATAAAGATTTTAATCTAAAATACGTTTAAAACATATAGAATGACCATGGCATAAAAAGACTTATATAATTCAATACTTCGAGGAAATATTTTTGAAGGAAATGTTGTGGGTAAAATGTACAAAATAATTAGGTACTCCAATGAAATTGTCTCTAACAAAATGTCTAAAAGAATTAGGCACTTCAAGGAAAAAATCATGAGAAAAATGTTTGAAAGAAATGAAAAATTGAAATCATAAGTCCAGGAAGTCAGATCTATCAAAAAAATGTTTGAAAGAATTCATAAACAAAAGCCCAAATAAAATCACTTGAATTGCATGAAACCTGATAGTTAGGAAGATAATGAGGGTACTTTGTGTGTAGCTTAGACCACATGAATAATAAATAGGATGAAGGGCATCTCAAGATATAAAGAGGCTAAGCATGGATTTTTAGACTAAGGTTTGGTTGTGTTAATAAACATGAATAAGCCTTAGGAGAAAAATTAAACTAAGTCCATAACATATTTAAAGTGTTCCCATGTAAAATTTAAATCAAAGCTCCTACCAATTTTAGAAGAATCACTTAGACTAAATTTAGACCAAGGTGTTAGCAATTCAAATATGACTTCAATTTGATTTTCAATAGACCAAAGGTTAGTAAAAGATCAAATTAATATTAAATCATGAAGCCTGAGATTTTGTCCATTCTAAATGTACTCCATTGATATTGTAACCTAAGACAATAAGATCGACTATTAGCAAACTTAGATAAGCTCAAACTAGAATCATGCACAAATATGCTAACCAAACTAGGTGTGGATGATCTTCAAATATAAATAATATGCAAACATGATAATGACACACTAATCAAGTGAATTTTCAATTTTACAGTACATATTTTCATAATTTGACACAAGGGTCCCCATTTCTCAGAAATGAGGGTATGTTAACCTCAACAGTAGTTTCATCCTATTTGGGTAACATGGTATCAATGCAAAAATTGATTTATAACTACCTTCTTTGGATGCCTTCAAGCATGTATTTATAACATATATTAACTATTCTCATTTTTGTTATAACATAGATAAGTTTTTAAAAGTGATTTATTTATAATAATTAATGGTTTAATAACATATGAAGGTTTAATAAGCCTTGGATTCATATCCTTAGAAAATACCCAAGGCAAACTCACCTAGTGATCTTTATAAGAGATAAAGTGTCTTCTATGAGGAACACACTAACATGGAGTTAAAAATTTAAATATATATCGATTTACCTTTGTTAATTATTGAATTAATGATAATGATATTATATGGCATTGATAATTTAAGCTTGACCTAGCTTATATTGAGACGAATGTTGTTTTGCTTGATAATTAGTAGTTTTTTCAATCCTTTTTAAATTCATAGTGAATATGAGAAATTGATTATATGCAAATACAATGTTTGATCTTGTTGTTTTTTGATTAAATTTTATTACCATAACTATCTTAAAATATAATGGAATATGACCAAATATAATATATAACCAAACATTGAGATTTTATGTTGAATCTTATAGGATGAACATTATGTTTCCCCTAGCTAGATCAAAGTAGTTTATGGATAATGGTTCTATTAAGGGTTTGAAAACAATATTTCATGTATTCTTTTCCATTAATGGAAAGATTTTAAAATTATGGTTTTATTTTGTAAATCTTTTTGGAACGTGCGTACATGCACTCATACTTATAATATTTTTTACTTCATTGAGATATTTTAAATGTGTTATTTATAAACAACATCCCTAATAGCAAATAGCTTATTGTTATAATTTGATCTTCATAACCATGAAAGTCAAAAAAATTATTGGTTTGAATTTTTTGGGTTAGAACACATTATTCATATGTGATTTCATTAACTCAAATACCATACAAGGTGTTACAGTGGAAAATAAGTCAAGTAAAAATATATGTATTTTGGCATTACTTACTAATATTGGGTACACATATAGAGCCTTTATTGGTAAAATAGATAAATTAAAAATATTAGATGTAAAATGTTAAAAACCTTTTGGGGAATTTCATTACCACTTATGGTAAGACCTACAACTATCACTACTTGGTTGTTAATTTTACCCAAAACTAGTGCATTTGACATGTCACTAAATGACCATGGATACATAATATACATGCAATCTAGTATTCATTAAATCATACTTGAAGTATATCCAAATTTAAAAAATGGTAAAAATTTTACATATTCCATTTTATATCCTTGTCTATATTGATGCTTCTCCTCTTGGAATTGCATATCATCCTATTAAACAATCTATATCGGTTCCACTTCTGTAAAAAATCAACATTCCATTATAGTGACAAGTAATATATTTTCCTTGATGACTGGTTCTTAAATGTCCACTACATTAACAAAATATTTAAGTTTATTATACATTAATTGGTTTATTACATCCTATAGTATTATTAAGGTGGTCTTATGAGTGTGTTTCATGAAGAACATGATTTCTCCTACCATACAACAAAGTCCACATGTTACTCTAACTATTAGAGATACACAATAGATACATGATTATATATAATATAGGAACTACACTTGAGAATCCCATTAATGGGATAATATGTTAGATTGGATATAGTTTATTTACATAGTTTATTACTTTTTGATTGAATTATCACCCTCTACTATATTTAATAATTATTTTTTATTATATTTTGACATGGATGTGTACATATGTTTTTGCTTTGATCATTATTCTATCCCTTGGATTTGATTTTATTAGTGTTATTTTTCATTACATTTTTATTAATTATATTGATTTAGACATTAATGATATTTATCCTATAATTACATTTGCATGTAAACTAATTGTTTCTTACACAACATGCCCTAATTATTTTAAGAAATAGGGAAGCTCTTTTTTTACCTTTTACTATACTCTTGCATGTGCTCACAATTCATTAGTCTCAACACTACAACTTACCTTGGTGGTTAACATCAATTTGCATGCCAAAATGAGACTTGAAACCATCACCATTGAAAATAACATGTCCCAGGGAGTTAACATCATATTTTACACTTCACATAAAAGTGAAGATATGACCTCCCAATTTGTATTTTAATCCTAACTCTCTTATCTCATTTATCTCTCTTAGCCTACTATAGGGGTCATATTGATTTTTGTGCCCTTTGAGATCCTCAAAAACTATCCCAATGTGATGACCAATTCTAAAAAGTAAATTTTAATATATAACAGTTGGTCCTAAAGTAGAGTTTTATTGCACTTCTCATAACTTAACCTTCTATCCTTCTTGCTCTCTCAGCTCTTGATAGTCACTTTAGGTGTCATTTTGAGTTTCATACCTATTTGGACTATGTAACCTATCCCATACTCTCCATATGACTCATAAAGATAGTTTTCATGTTTTTATCTTTGATCAAAAATATATTATAAGGGAACTTATCTCACTTATGAGGTCTCGTAGGGAAGATGTTTCCAATTTTCTTGGGTCTCCTAGCTTGCTCTAGTAGGTCATTTATAGTTATGTGCCATTTAAACCCCTAAAATATAATCCATCATGTGTTTTGGGTGATTTCAAGTGAGTTTTGTGTTTTTCACTTCTCTTTAAAGTGCCTCTAGAAGCCCCATATCTCACTTGTAAAATCTTGTTAGGTCAAGCAAATTTTGCTCCAATTGGAAAACTTGTATTTTCTCCTAATCTAGTCTATTTTGAAAAAATATTATTCTCCTAGGTATAAAATTTTTAGGATCTCACTTCACCAAATAAATTCTATCAATTTTTTTGATTTAGTCTAGTGGGTTCATATTTACATTGGTTTAGTCTTGATCAGACTTTTCCATGTGAAAGTTATCTAAGTCTAGTCCTAATCAGACTCTCCATTAAAAAAATTAATTAAAATTAAAAACCTCAAGGCCCATAGACCTAAATTGGGTTCCAAATCTTGACTAGGTTTATGGTGAGCTCAAAATTCAAATCCTTTAGTAATAAGATAAAATATCCCACTTAGGTCTTATTTTGATGGGGGTCAATTTTTGTGTAAATTGAGATTTGAATCTCAATTAGGTTAGGAGAGCTCGGTCAGTATTTTTATATGATATTTCTCCATGGGGAATAAATATTTTTAATTGGGTATACACCCCAATTAGGTTGAGGGTCACCCTGGTGTCAATGTTTAATATGATGCAAGATGGGAGTCTTGACTAGACCTCCCCACCGTCATCCTCCAATTAAAAAAAATAGTTGTAGTCAAGTGGTTTGAATCTAAACTAGGTTAATATCTCCCATAGTGATATTTTAGCATTAACAAGGGGAAAATATTTGACTAGGTTAGGGACCCCCCCTAACTCTCTATTTTATCTAGGGATTTCCCCACTCAATTCCCTAGCTAAATCACTAAGTGCCATTATTCATTGGGATTTGAATCCCCCAAACTATAATGTATCTCAAGATTTGAGATCACCATATCTACCCATTGAGTTCCCAATTTAGCTTTAAGAGATCCCTATCAATCTCACCACCATCAAGCTCACTAAGCTCCCCTTATGTATTTGAGCATCCCAATCTTGAGCTCAAGATGAAGTCCATGACAACATGGTGCCTACTTTGAAGACCCAACTCACCATGATCAAGGAAGAAAATATCAAGCTTGAAATGTGAGATCACACAATAACTATCTAATATAATGTTATTTAGGCCTTTATCCCACTCAACCTTTAATCAAAATGTGAAATTTAAAAGATGCATAGATCACCAAAATGCTTAGTGTTATTTGGAGATTGAACTAAGATTAGGTCTAATATGTAGGCCAAGGGCATTTTTAGTGTTATTCAACAAATAAAATCCTGATTAGGTCAAGATAAAATAAATTATAAATATTAAAGAGTAAAAATAATCATGAGTAAGCCAAAATCCTAAATAAAACTTGCTAAACCTTTTGGAGGCCATGATTGTTTTTTGCTCATAACTTGAGAAAACAACACCCATTTTTTATCCATTTGAACCTTTGTAAATTGGACCAATTAAAATCATCCCAATAATTTATATTTCATTTGATTTTCTTGTGTAGAGAACTATTCACATTTTAGTGGTGAATTTACTATTCACATTTCTAATTGACAAATTTTAATGCATGTTTGGTCTTTTTATAGGCATATGAATGGTGAAAAGTGTAAAAATTGGCATGGAGAGAGAATATGGGATCATTTATGATGATGGTTGAGAATTTATGAGGGAAAACCACTCCTTTAGAAGGCCCCATTCTCTATAAATTAATTAATTTTCATGGTAAAGAGGATGGCTCTTTTTCTCCTTCAGAGGACATTGATCTAGTCATCTACTTTCTACATTTTTGTTTATTTTTCCTCCCTCTCTTATTTTTAATGAGGAAATGCTATCAAAATTTACACTTGAATGATTATTTTAACCCTTTTGTGATATTTAATTAAACATTTTATTTAATATAATGAGTTAGGGAAGATTTATTTTGTTTTCTCTTAAGTGTGGTATATGATAGTAGTGTGGCTCTTTCTTCTTGGATCCATTATCCTCAAATTCTATAATTGGTTCACATTGTAGTTGTGTAAATGTTGGTTTGATGTAGGATTATTTTGTGGGTTGAAATTTATCATATTATTGTGGATTGGGATACATTTTATCCATGATTTTTCTTTTTTCCCCTCTTTTATATTTTTATCCATTTGTTAGATTAGGATTTTATTCACAATTTGTTATTTATTTCTATATATTGATTGTGAGTCATTTCATTACATAAATGAATTAATGTATGGTAATGATTGAATGAATTAATTAATACACAAAAAAATAGCCATAAACACTTGGAATGAAACCCTAAACATGCTTATTTTTTATCAAGCAAATATACAAAATGAATTATTGTTTATCTATTTTCATAATGTACACAAAACTCTAATCAAACATAACACAAAAAATGCATTCTTATTTTACATTGTTCAAGTACCAAAAACTATTAAAACCAAGTTTTAAATATTTCATATAACTAGTAAAGGCACCTTGAATTAGAATTATCACAACAAGCCATTTAGTTAAGATTATTGCACCCAGAATAGGTAGATAAAGACCTTGGGGAGAGGATATATCTATATTTCCCTCCTTTTAAGAGAGACAAGTGAATCAAAAAAACCTACCCATAATTGTTTGGTCATTCATTTTGAAAGACCAATTAAAATTTTGATGCTAGAAAGAGGGCCTAGATTAGAATATTTTAGACTTATCATCAATTTTAAATTTTGTTCCCTCTCCTTTACACTTCTCCTAGCTAATTACATGCTTAAAATGCATGCCAATATAATTGTTTATTTAAGGAGGGTCATCAATACTTAAACCTAAAATTGAAATTTTAACAAAAAACTCAAAATTAAATAGTAAAATCTTTTATCCACACTGATATTCTAGGTTCTACTACTAGAAAATTAAATTCTAATCCCACACATGGATTTTGCCTAGCCAGGTGGAAGTGGTTTCCCTATTAATGTTCTAGCCATTACTCATGATTTTTGAGCATGGTCATTGATGTTTGGTTATCTTTGATGTCAAAGAGAGCATGTTTTACTAATACATTAATGAAAAAGTAATCAAATTGATGGTTTGGAGAAATATGGCACATTTTCAAGTCTATAAGGACAAATAAGAAGCTATGAGGCATCCATATATGTCTTGATGAAGTCCTAATATGTATTTTGATCATTTAGAATGAGGAACATGCATATTATAGCTTAAGAGAAGCAAGACCATTATAGACTGTCATGTAGAAATGAATCAACTAGCAAGTTTGTACATTTATTTTAAGAACCTATAAATTCAAACAAGTTCAATGGATTTCATGGAGATGTTGTCTATAGTTATAAGAAGGTACTCTAAAGGTTTAAATTCCTGAAGTGTTTTCTAGCTCAAGATATAAATCTTCAAAGTTGTACTTATATAATGTGATGGGCCAAAGACCATGAAGTTAAAGTATATTGAATTCTAAGGTCATTTAGTTAGAATATATAATTTTCCACATTAAATTGTTGATATTGATCTGATGGTGCATGCAAAATTCAATATGTCAAAGAATCAATGCACTAGTGACATGTGTCACATTCATGGAGCTTGGAAAATAGATCAATGACGAGCATATAATCATGTAGTTAGAAGATCAATGTTGCACATTAAAGTAAGTGATTCAAATGTGTAGAATTCATGTGGGGATTCTAAGTGGAAAAATCATGGGATGTTAGAGATTAGATCAACGATGAGCATTGAAATATAAAGACTTGGTTAATCCATAGAGATTTATGGTGAGTATTTAGTCAAATTTGTCAAGGTACATGAGATGATGCCAAACTAATAGATGTTTAGCATATTTAAAGATTAGGATACTTTCAAGGGAGATTGATGATGCATATTAATTCAAATAATGAGAGGGCATGAGATGTTAATAAAGTTTTTGATGTTTAATAGTGATCGTTGGAATTTGAATATTCAAATTAATGAAGGAAAACTAGTTCCTAGTTCTTGAGCTATAACTTTTGATCTAGGATGAATTTCTTGACATAGTAAAAACAAAATTTGTAGAGGAATTCAAATTAAATATAGTTAATCTAGTTATAAGGTTTGACTATTTCTATAGTCAAAGTTATTAATATCTAAAGTTGACTATGTGTTTGACCATGTTTTGTAAGTGACCTGAGAAGGATAATTGAGTTGTTATTGATGTTTTTTAGATGTTTCAATGGGATTAATATATTGAAGATTATTGTAGAATCCATGAGGATTATTTGTATGAATATTATAGGTTTGATAAATTCATATTCAATATGAACAAATTATTAAAATTTAATTGTTTATTCATGCATGGTGTTCTTATGTACAAGGCTAATGTTTGAGTAGATTGAGAATACATAGATGTGTGTAATGATGATTGTAATCATTTGAGGATGTCTAAGAGGTCATATGGAGTGGAGCTATGAATTTAGAAGTGGTCATTTGTTTCTAAATTGATTAATGAAGTGATAAATGTGTGAATAGGTCTCCATAAGACCTATAAGGTCTATTAAGGCCAAATTAAAAGGTGTAGCTACTTAAGTGTGACCCATAATTGCTATAGTCAACCTATGTGGATGGTATTAAAATATGTTGAATCTATTAAGTGCTAAGACAAGTATTATGTCTGACCTATAAGATCATAATCATGATGTCTATATAAAAGATTAAATCAAAGGTGGCAATTTTTAGACTTATAAGGAGAGGTGTGTGTAAGATTTGAAGAGTGAAGGAAGAAAGAAAGGGTGTGTGCCTAGTAAATGGGTTATAGAGAAAAGTAGGTTGATGAATATGTGTATGACCTATAGGTTATATTTTTGATGTCAAAGATAGTGCTCTTTCAGGTTTGAATAAGTGAATAGAAGAAGGGTAAATAGGTCTGAATGTGTCTATGAGGGTAGTTTGAGTGAAGAGGAAGAGATATTATGGCATGCCTATGTGAGAAGCTTGTATGAGATAGAGAGGGTATTTTTCAAGGGTTAGAAAATAAGAGTTACATCAATAGGCTATAAGGATATCATTTCAAAGGTGGAAATGTTTATATCATAGGTGTTGGGAGGGCACTCAACATCTAGGTCAGAAGGACTTGACCATCATAGGGGTAGGTGATCCTTATGGAATAGGTGTTTCACTAAAGTATGGTCATAAGGACTTGACCATCCTATGGGTAGGTTCTCCTTGTGAAATATGTGTTTCATTAAATTTTAGTCAAAAATACTTGACCATATTAGGGGTAGGTACTCCTTATGGAACAAGTATTTCACTAAAGTCTCATGTTTGCATACTTCTTATAGGATAAACAGTTCATGTGTTTTTAGGATTTAGAGTGGGTTTTATTCCCTAAGAGGGTTTCCAACATAGATGTTGTTTTGTGTGTGTAATCTTACATTATCTATTTGTTCATTGCTATAAATATCTTGAATGATTCATGAATGGTTGTATTAAATGTTTAAGTGTTTGAAGGGTTTATAAATTTAATTAGATTGTTTCCCACCACTGATTCAACCCCCTCTCATTGGTTTAATACTTGGGAATCTATTTTAGATGGTTATTATACACCTACTATTCCTTCATCTAATGTTGTAGATAAGAAGTTATTTAAGAATAATTATAAGGAAATGAATGCTATCACTTATGGTCTTTTATAGACTGAATATGCCAAGGTAATCCATTGGATATCTTCCAAATAAATGTGGGATAAATTGAAGACTATTTATGAAGGAGATTCAAAGGTTAAGTTGGTAAAGTTGTAGACTCATTGAAGATAATTTGAGAGTCTTAAGATGAAGGAATAATATTTTGTCTCATCCTTTCTATAAAGAGTTGATGAGATTGTGAACATCATCAGAGGTCTTGGAGAGAGTCTTGAATAAGATATTGTATTTTAAAATGTATTAAGGTATGTCTCTCTCTCAAGTTTGATTATAAAGTATCTATTATAGAAGAAAGTCATGATCTTACTCAATTATATATGGATGAATTACATGCCATATTTATTTCCTATGAGATGACAATAAATGATGATATACCACCAATGAAGGAATCATCATTAACAATAGAAATGAAGCCAAAGAAGAAATTCCAAGGTAAGAAACTTAAGGAGGATGACATATCTGATATTGATGAAGATGAACTAATTGCTTTATTTATAAGAAAATTGAAAGTAGGGACAGACAAGTATAAGGGTAAACTACCCTTCAAATGCTTCAATTATGAAGAGGTAGGACATTTTTATAATAAGTTCCCTCATAAGCCTAAGAATAATGATCATGAAGAGCATGGTGATGCCCAAGATGAAGACAAGAATACATACAAGTCTGATAAAAGGAAGAAAGGACTCAAAAAAGTATGACAACTAAAAGAAGTCCTTCAATAACAAGAAGAATCTCTACACCAATAAAGATTGAATATCATCAGATGAGAGTGAAGATAGTGAATTAGAGTATGATCATGAAGATGATGGCCCTGTTGAAGATAAATCCCTCTTTATGGCTGAGGAAGGAAGTTGTTCATATCAAAAGGAGTCTACTTGGAGTGATTTAGATGGTGATAAAGATGAGTTGGACTATGAGACTAAATTGATGAATGCTCTTAAAGAACTGAAGATTGAGAAGAATATTAAAAATAATGAAGTCTCAAATCAAGGAATATGAAGAGAAATTTAGTGTGTTTGAGGCAAGAATGAATGAAGACACCAAGGAGCATAAAGATATCATTAAGGATCTCAGTTTTTAATTGGAAATCCTATCTACATTTTTGAAAGCTAAAAAAGATGAATGTTCAAGGTATGTAATTAAAAATGAGTCATTAAAAGCTAAGATAGAGAAGACATCTAGTAAGATAAAGTCATTTGTGAGATTTGAAAAGAGATCAAGTGATTTAGATAATATTCTAAGTGATCAAAAGCATGCAAGTGATAGAATTGTTCTTGGATATAAAGAAGAACTAGAAAATATAACTCAATGGTTAACAATCAGTCAAGGAATGAAGGTGCTAGTATAATGAAAACAAATAAGATCAAATAACCAAATGCCATGAGGTATGCAAGTTTTAATGGTTATTGTTACACAGTAATCAATTTGGGCATAGATGTAGAGAATGTAAGAGACTTATTAGAAATGAGTTTTCATGGAACTATGATGGGAGTCATCAATCAGAAGGTGATGCTTCTTTAAAAGGAGTATTTTATTTCAATTTCCAAAAGGATATTGTAATATTTTGATCTAATCAATAAAAGCAAGATAAGCTTCTTGAAAAAGGTAAAGTGTGCTTTAACTATCAAGAGAAAGGTCACATTGCTAGATTATGTAAGTAAAGGCCTACAAGATAGAATAGGTTTAATCATGCTCCTAGAGTGAAAGAAAGAAGGCAAGTTAACTCATGGAAATAAAAGTTGGTATGAGTCATGATGAGTATGTAGGTTCAAGTAATATATTTGATATGGTGGAGAATGCTACAAAATTTGAAGAATGTTAGGCACTCTCATTGTCTACTCATGTTATGAATTAAGAGACCAAGCTCAAAAAGAAGACCAAGGTGTTGGTTAAGGCTAGTTCTAAGTTGTGTATGGATTCAATTGAACATCTTGCTATTGTTGAGCAAGTTTCATGCAAAGAACATTAGTTTTCTATACCTAGTGATGAGGTTATGAACTACAAGGAAGATTATTCAACTAAAAAGGCATGTAATGAATCTATGTTATCCCCATGTATTGTCAATATAGTCTTAGAAGAGAAGGAGATGTTGTAGTGGATGAGCAAGTTGTTTTTCTTGAGCCTAAGAAAAAGAAGAAGAACTATAAATATCAAATGACCAAGAAGGAGACGGAATTTGAAGAGTTGTGGGCAACTCCTGGTTTCAAATTATTATAAAGGACCATATGAAGTAGGGTGTATCTACCTATGCTTCATAGGAGACATATTTCTTATAGAGAATCAAATATGTATGCTCAAGGTGTATTCAAGGACTTTGGTCTTAAACTTAAAGTAGTCTATAAGATCAGATTGAAGGTTTCCTAGTGGTAAAGGAGGATTGGTGAGTTATCACGATGATGATTTTGCATATAAAGGTATTTTAACCTTATTATATCATCTCAAGGTGGTTTTATGGTTTGAAGGTATGTTGAAGTCAAATTATAGATTTTTGTGTGCTCTTGGTTTTCTCAAATTTGGTTTAAAGGTAAGTAGACCTAAAATGGGTTATAAGATGCATGGCTTCCCAAAATTTTGAAAGCTCAAAAATTGGTATAGAAGTATGTGGAAATGACCTACAAGTTTGAGATAAGTTTCATAAGTATGCGTTGATCAGAAGGTGTTGGGTTGACCAAGCTTGTTTTGAAGATCTAGTGATTTAGGCTAATTGAGAAAATTCACTTCCCTAAGGAGTTAGAGGCTAAGGATTCCTAATAGGTTGAGTGGTCCAAATGGGTTGTCAAATAAATATTCATAGAGATTTTAAGGTTTGCGGTTTTGAAACATTTCAATTTTTTTTCAAGATGGAGGCCCAATTGGCTAGTAGGTTTATGAAGGAAGTATATTGCAAAGGATGAACTAGGTGATGAAAATTGGTGTGATTGAGGGGGAATGTGAGAGTGATCTAGATATGAGGTTTTATGTCTTGAAATTGTATCTACTAATTTCTTTTTGCTTTGCAAGTTCCAAGTAGTCTAGATAGGCTTAGTGTGAAGAAAAATGATTTTTGATCAATTTATCCAAAAGATCATGGTATGAGTGTTTAAATGTAAGTTTTATGGTTAATTTATAACATATTTCCTATTTATTTTGTGGCTTGAAGATATTTTTGTATTCTTAGAGGTGGCTTGTAAGTGAGATTATGAAAGCATAATGGTATTGTTTAAAGACCCAAAGCAATTCAATGTTTTAAGTTTGATATCTTAATGTTGTTAAGGCCATGAAGGTGTTCTTAAAATTTACATAGGTGATATTTGGTTATGAATATCAAGGGGGAGTCTTTTAGGATGGCATAAGGAAGAACATGGAGTTAGGGGGAGCTAACTCAGATGCCTCAAGATGCTATGCATGATGTGAGGGGAATCATATGTGAGATGATTTAGTCATATTGAAGATATGGTAATATCTAATATAGATGAGAATTCAATACGGTAACAGGTCCAAGGATCATAATAGCCCAAGTTCAGATTGATGTATGTCAAAGAACATATGATATGAGATAGAACATGATGTTAGGGGGAGATTCTAAGCTCCATGAGTAGTTTCTCAGGTCAAAGATTTGAGATGTCCAATCTTTGAATGTTCATATGTCAGAAATTTTGTAAGTATAATGAGAATCTTAATAATATTTGAATGCATACATAACATTGAGGAATATTTATTGGCATGTTGATGAAGAGACCCATTGTCATTAATGTTAAAGGGGGAGAAAGATCATAATGGAGTTCAAATGAAGTCATTCTTAGGGTGTTTTACAATCAATGACAAAGGAGGATATTATTGAGCATGGTCATTGATGTTTGGTTGTCATTTATGTCAAAGAGAGTATGTTATACTAATGCATAAATGACAAAGTGATCAAATTGATGGTTTAGAGAGATATGGTATATTTATAGGTAAATAAGGACAAAGAAGAAAGTGGGGCATCCATACATGTCTTGATGAAGTCATAATATGTATTTTGATTATTTTGAATGAAGAACATGCATATTCTAGATTAAGAGAACCCAGAACATCATAGATTGTCATGTAGACATGAATAAACCATAAAGTTTGTGCAATTATTTTAGGCACCCAAAAAGTCAAAATAAGGTCAATAGATTTCATGGAGATGTTGTCTATAGTGCCAAGAAGGTACCCTAAAGATTTAGAGTGATGAAGTGTTTTATAGATTGAGATATAAATCTTGAAATTTTCACTTGTAGACTATGATGGGTAGAGACCATCAAGTTAAACTATGTAGACTATGATCATGTAGTCAAAAGATTAATGAAGTACATTGAATTTAATGAGTCAACTATGTAAAAGGAATGTGGATCTTTTAAGTGGCATAATCATTGGAGTTTGGAGCTTAGATTAATGGTGAGCATTATACGATAAATACTTGGTTAATCTATAGAGATCAATAGTGTGTATTTAGTTAGATTTGTTAGGGTGCATGAGATGAGGTTAAACTGATAGATGTTAGCATAGTGAAAGATTAGGCTAATTTTGAGGGAGATCGATGATGTGTATTCATTAAAGATATTAGAGGACATGAGATGTTGACAAAGTGTTTGATGTTTAATAGTGGACAAGGGAACTAAACTATTAGAGAGTGTTGTAGACTCTATGAGGATCATTTGTATATATTTTATAGGTTTAACCAATCCATATTTAGTATGAATAAATTCCTAGAAGTTGACTATTTGCTCGTTCATAGTGTTCTTGTGTACAAGGCTAATGTTTGAGTAGGTTGAGCATATGTAGATGTGTGTAATGATGATTTTAATCATTTTAGGATGTCTAAGAGGTCATGTGGAGTGGACATATGCATTTGTAAGTGTTCATGTATTTTTAAATTTATCAATGAAGTGGTAAATGGGTGAATAGGTCTCCATGAGACCCATAAGGGTTACTAATGCCTAATTAAAAGGTGTAGCTGCTTAAGTATGACCCATAGTTTCTATGGATGACCTGTGTGGATGGTATTGAGATATGTTAGATGTTATAAGGGATAATATAAGTATTATGGCTTACCTAGAAGATAATAAAATGATGGATCTATAAAAGATGAAATCAAAGGTCATGATTTGTAGACTTGTAAGAAGAGGTGTGTGTAAGAGTTGAAGAGCAAAGGAAAGAAGAAGGGGTGTGTGCCCATTAGATGGGTTGTAGAGCAGAGTAGGTTGATGACTATGTGTATGACTTATAGGTTATATTTTTGATGTTAGATATGTTTCTCTTGTAGGTTTAAATATTGGGGAGAGAAGCAAATAAAATAAGGATTTATAGGTCTGAGTGTGTATATGAGGGTAGTTTGAGTGAAGAGGAAGAGAGATTATGGCATGCCTATGTGAGAGGATCGTTAGAGATAGAGAGGGTGTTTTTCAAGCATTATAAAATTAGAGGTCCATCATTAGGTGTTGAATATATTAGTTTAAAGGTGGATATATTCATATAATAGGTGTTGGGAGGGTGCTCAAACATCTAGGTCAAAAGGACTTGACCATCTTAGGGGCAGATTCTCTTTATGGAATAGGTGTTTCACTAAAGTTTTTTTAGGACTTGACCATCTTTGGGGTAGATTCTCATTTTAGAATATGTGTTTCACTAAATTCTATTCAGAAGGACTTGGCCATCCTAGAGCTAGGTGCTCCTTATAGAATAGGTATTTCACTAAATTTTGGTCAAAAGGACTTGACCACCCTAAGTATAGGTGCTCCTTGTGAAATAAGCGTTTAAATAAAGTATCATGTTTTCATACTTATTATAGTACAAATAGTCTATATGTTTGCAAGATTGAAAGTGGGTTTTATTCCCCAAGAGGGTTTCCCAAATAGATCTTGTGTTATGTGTGTAATCTTACATTATCTATTTGTTCATTTCTATAGACATCTTGAATGATTCATGAATGGTTGTATTGGATGCTTAAGTGTTTGAAGGGTTTGGAAATTGAATTGGATTATTTTCCACCACTAATTCACCACCCTCCTCCTCTTAGTGGTTTGTACCTTTAACAATGACCTACCTAAAAACCCCAATGAATTCTATCAAATAACACATGGTGGGACTTGAATGGTAGAACAACACATTTAAAATTTCAAAGAGGTCATTATTCATACACAAATTCAACATGATGACATGGCCTATCATTTGTTTCTTCTATCATTTGATGAGGTTGCTTATTGTTGGTATATAGGCCTACTTGACAAATGAATCACTATGTGAAAAGCATTTGAAAAACATTCCTTGAATATTTTATCATGTACACTGACCCTATTTACCTATAATATTAATTTGTCATAGCTCATAGGGAACCCAACAAACACATTATCACATTTAATACCTACTTTCACTAGTTATATAGGAGGTTAAAAGACCCTTTCCTACAAACAAAGGTTACAACTATTATTTGTTATATTAACATGTTGGATCCATATCAATGTTCTTTTAAATTAATTTGTCCACCATCACATCTCTCATTTTGGTTTACCAAGAGGCATCCATAATTGAACAACAATCCATGCCACATAGCTATTGTGTACACCTATTTTATTCAAAAGGCTATCCAGGTGTTTACACCCAATATCCTTTGATTAATTTGAATTTAATCAACTACTTAGCCAATTTAATCCTCACAATGAAGCATTTCTTCAAGAATACAACTGCTCAACCTCTTTGTGACTAATGAGACCCATGTCACTACTTTTAATACATGCAATCATGATAGTTTAGTGTCATGTCCCTTTTTTTCATGGACATTGACAGGCTTGATGATTAGCCTATTATGCGACCTTCATAGGCTGATTGGATGGATAGAGGGTCATGATGGAGATTAGCTTGGCTTTGATTTATAGAATTCCTATAGTTGGCTCTCATTCAAGTTATTTCAGACACATTGGGCCTGAGCTCCTATTATTTAGGGATATTTGACATACAGCGGAGCACCCTTGTTTTGATATGGTCATGTGCAGAATCACTCCCTAGTTCACCAGCTTCAGACGGTTCGAGGATCCAACATGTATTGAGGGAGATATTAATATTTGATTGATTTAATCAAATATTAATTATTTGGTCTAATTTTAAATTAGATATTAATTAATTATTAATTAATTAATTATTTGGTTTAATTTTAAATTACATATTAATTAATTATTAATTAATTGGTCTAATTTTAAGAAGCCCAAGTTCTAATTTGAGGAATTCTAATTTTAGAACCCCAAGTTCTAATTTGAGGAAATCTAATTTTAGCAAGCACACCTTTGGAAGGGTATAAGAGTTCTCATGGGAGAGAGTTTGGATTATGATTGATTATTGATTGTGATATTGAAGAAATTCTTCTGTGAAGACTGAACCAAGGGTTCCAGGATTCCATTTGCAGTGGAGAACGTCAACTCTTCATTGTGTGCGATTCAGAGGCTATGAAATATCAGCTGATCTATTGCCAAATTGAGAGATAGCTTCATACAAAAGTTATCACAGAGGTTTACAGATTTGAGAGATAACTTCACACAGAAGTTATCATAATATTTTAGGAAATTTGAGAGATAACTTCACACAAAAGTTATCACAGTATTTCAGGTATTTATTTTATTAGTTGTTATTCAATAAATTATACAGATAGAGATATTCTATATTAGAATTGTATATCTTCAAATCAGGGGTGAAAATAGACAGGTTGTGCTTATTGGGTAGTCGTACGAGGTCTATACAGATCCACGCAGACACCAACCTCGGCAGATAGAGATCCCTAGTGACCGACATTGGCCAACTGGAGACTGACGTTGGCAGAGAAGGACTGATAGAGACCAACGTCAGTAGTATATCGATCGACGTCGGTGACTGTGTGTTTGACACAGCAAGCCGAGACATACAGAGTCAAGCTCAAGTGCTAGATTTGCAAAAGTTAATCAGGGTTTTAAGGTTGTATCTGAATATTCCTTTTATGCATGACTGAGGACATCTATTGTAACCTTCTAGACAATAATAAGATTAGTGATTTGCCAGTTAAGAGATTTACTATGGTTTCTTGTTATTTGAATTTATTCTCCAAATTCGTATCTTTGTTCAGAGCTTTTGTGTTTCTATATTCCCTGTTTGAAGGGGATATCACAGTTGATCAGAGCTTTTGTAGGAAAAAAAGGAGCCCCTAAGTAAGGGACATCACAGTGGTATCAGAGCCAAATTCTTGCCATCCTATTAGGTAGTTTGGGTAGTTTGATGTATCAATTAGTAAATCATGATGACTCCATATACTCAGAGATAGTGGGACTATGATATGAAGAATTTGAAACTAAGTTTGAAGAGGTTAAATGAATCTCTTTCATACCTTACATCCAAAGACAAATCTACTCGGTTTATGACAGCGAAGGATGAGTGGGAGTTATTAACTCCACAAGCTCAGGGGAGGTTGTCTTTTGATCACTTTGTTAAGCTGAGAAGAGACCACTACAGATCACTTAGACAAGAGCACATCATGTCCCATGATTATTATGATTATTATGAGATAGAGGATAGTGAAGATGAGGATGAGTCTGATGCTTGCACTCAGGGTGTAGAGGTGTGCTCAGATGTTAGTGCACTGAGGGTTGATGATCTCTCAGTTATGATAGAGATTGTAGAAGAGTCTTAAGATCTGATTATTGTAGATGATACTCAGGAGGATGCAGTGGATAGTTTTGAGGACTTAGTTTCACCAGCCGTTTCTCTCGGTACAGAAGAGTTAGTCAGTGATGCTATAGCTTTTGATACTCTGGATGTTTATATGAGCTTTGGAGTTGATTCACAGAGTATGGATGGTAGTACTCTAGAGATCAGTGATTTTGAGTCTACTCTTTTGGACCATGCATCAGAGGAGGATTGTAGGAGACAATCTAGCCACTGCCACCATGTGTCTAGTCAGCTGAGAGTTAGTGAGTGAGACATTGCTACCGCTTGTAAGCATTTTGATGCTGCTCGTCAGTTGTTAGCAATTTATGGATGGGGTTCTCCTATTAGCATTGAGTAGGGAGGTAGTTATTTATCCTTGATAGAGATCCACTCTTTATGGGAGGTTATCCAGATTCTGAGACATGATTATATGTAGTTGGTCACCGATAGAGATTATCTTATGGAGTGGGGTAGCACAACATATGATGCATTGTTGGTCGAGGAAGATAAGGTGAGTGAGCTTACTCAACAACTAAAGGTGACTTCTAAGATTCTTGAGAGTACGCAGTTAGCTTATGAGGAGTCACAATTTCATTTGGCTAAGATGACCATGGAGTTAGAGCATTTGTGGTCTTCACCAGCCCCAGACTCAGAGGTTAGTACATTAATTGCTGTTGGTGAGTACACTCCTATAGTTGTAGCTAAGGAACATGTTATTGAGGCTAACACACCGGTTCAGGATTTGGGAGTACCTAGTTTTGATGAGTTTGAGATACCAGTGGAGTCGAGTCTCCATATTGATTCTTCTCACACATATGACAGTGTGGTACCATTTGCTGTGCCACCCTTACAGAGGGATCAGTTATGGGATGGATTGGCACCATCTCTTGCAGATGGAATTGGTAGTTTGAGTTGTCCATTCTACTTGGGTTATGATGTTTTGAGAGTTTGTTTCTCATGTGTTCTTGACTATGGCAGTTGGGCTCTTAGAGTTTGGTTGAGTTGCATTCGCCAATTTGATTATGGGTTTCTCTTTGTTTTACTTTTGATGATATTCTAGGTACTTGCATTGATTTACAGTAGTGCAGCGCATAATTACATTTGGGATCCAGGTGGATCGAGTGGTTCATTATTCTAAGATTACTTGGGGACAAGCAATTTTTGGGGGGGGGCGGATTGTCATGTCCCTTTTTTTCATGGACATTGATAGGCTTGATGATTAGCCTATTATGCGACCTTCATAGGCTGATTAGATGGATAGAGGGTCATGATGGAGATTGGCTTGGCTTTGATTTACAAAATTCCTATAGTTGGCTCTCATTCAGGTTATTTCAGACACATTGGGCCTAAGCTCCTATTATTTAGGGATATTTGACATACAGTGGAGCACCCTTGTTTTGATATGGTCATGTGTAGAATCACTACCTGGTTCACCAGCTTCAGACGGTTTGAGGATCTGACATGTATTGAGGGAGATATTAATATTTGATTGATTTAATCAAATATTAATTTTTTGGTCTAATTTTAAATTAGATATTAATTAATTATTTGGTTTAATTTTAAATTAAATATTAATTAATTATTAATTATTAATTAATTGGTCTAATTTTAAGAAGCCCAAGTTCTAATTTGAGGAATTCTAATTTTAGAACCCCAAGTTCTAATTTGAGGAAATCTAATTTTAGCAAGCACACCTTTGGAAGGGTATACGAGTTCTCATGGGAGAGAGTTTGGATTATGATTGATTATTGATTTTGATATTGAAGAAATTCTTTTGTGAAGACTGAGCCAAGGGTTCCAGGATTCCATCTACAGTGGAGAATGTCAACTCTTCATTGTGTGCGATTCAGAGGCTGTGAAATATCAGCTAATCTATTGCCAAATTGAGAGATAGCTTCATACAGAAGTTATCACAGAGCTTTAGAAATTTGAGAGATAACTTCACATAGAAGTTATCATAGTATTTCAGGAAATTTGAGAGATAAATACACACAGAAGTTATCACAATATTTCAGGTATTTATTTTATTAGTTGTTATTCAATAAATTATATAAATAGAGATATTCTGTATTAGAATTGTATATCTTCAGATCAGGGGTGAAAACAAACAAGTTATGCTTATTGGGTGGCCGTACGAGGTTTGTATAGATCCACGCAGACATCGACCTCGGCAGACAGAGATCCCCAGTGACTGACATCGGCTGACTGGAGACTGACATCGGCAAAGAAGGACTGATAAAGACCGATGTCGGCAGTATATCGACCAACGTCGGCAACTGTGTGTTCAACACAACAAGCTGAGACATACAGAGTCAAGCTCAAGTGCCAAATTTGCAAAAGTTAATTAGGGTTTTAAGGCCGTATCTGAATATTCCTTTTATGCATGACTGAGGACATCTATTGTAACCTTTTGGACAATAATAAGATTAGTGATTTGCTAGTTAAGAGATTTACTGTGGTTTCTTGTTATTTGAATTTATTTTGCAAATTTGTATCTTTGTTCAGAGCTTTTGTGTTTCTATATTCCTTGTTTGAAGGGGATATCATAGTTGATCAGAGCTTTTGTAGGAAAAAAAGGAGCCCCTAAGGGACATCACATTTAGAATATGAACAACATGTTTTCCCTTATTTTAGAAATCAAGCATCTCTTGGTTATTTTTCTAATATGATTCCATTTTTTAGGAGACCATTCATAAGTAATGCTTGAACTCACCTATGAGACTATGTGCCAAACTTCACAATTTTGTACATATGGACATGAAAATGATACAAGTGATGAAATTATCTTATTGATAAAAATTCACCATTATATAAGAAGGAAATGGTCTTATATAGAAATGATGAAGATGAGTTAGATGATGATGAATAGTCAGTAGTTGTCTCAAGTGATATATGGGCTAAAAATCATAATATCAGTGAGTTTTTCACACATGAAGAACTAGAAACTCCTTGTAATCAATTGAATGAATAAATAGAAGAGTTGGTAGTTTTATAAAGAGGATCTATGATATGCATTTGAAACACCCTTGCTAGATGTTGTTGTTCCTACATTTGTAAATCTAATTCAAGATGATAAATAGCTCATTGTTATTAGTGTAATACCCATTCTATCTTTGGATATGGAATAAATTAAAGAAAACTATGATGAAATGGGTTGTCCATCCAAAGAAAACAAATCAAAAGATTTCAAAACACAAAATATATCACCTTAGGATAGCCTTACATGTAATCTAATTAACCCAAACTTGAATGGAGAAGTCATGAGTGTCCTTTATACTAAGGAACAACATGTATATGTTTCCAATGATAGGTGGAAAGGGAAAAAAAATAGTTTGTTTCCTTCATAGATGAAGATATGGATCCATTGGAACAAATTGAAGAATGGGATTACAACAGTCCTATAGTCTTTTTAAAAGTGGAGGTAACCAATATATAAATGTATGATTGGAAGCATGGGTACCCAAAATGTGAAGGAATGAAGTTAGTGGAAGTCATATCCTTGAGTAGCTTGATTCAGTGCAACTCTATGAACATGTCTTCTACTGATGATAAGTTTAGAATATTAATCACATGGGAGGAAGAAAACCTATGCCTTCTAGACAATGAATATAGCAAGGAGGAGGATGTTAAAGCATTAAAATCAGCTAAAGAGTAGCCAATAATGGATTTATTGCTTTGCCTCCATGAAGAACCTATATTTTCTAGTTTGGGTATGTAATTTTATCTAGTATGTGTTTATTCCCACCCCTACCACTTACCACAATTCAATGTATGGGCATAGGTATTTATATAAACCTATACTAAGTGATTTATACAAGTTAAGTTTAAGTATATGGTTATGTTTAATTGTAAATTTTTGCTTAATGTACATGAAAACGACATAAATTGCACTCTATGGGATAGTGTTCATGAGTATAGAGTTCATCATAGGCATAATTATGTGTGTCTCCTTGGTAGGCTCTCTACTAGTCTTATCCAAATATTGAGCATGAATGAATTATGTATCAAGTGTCTAAATAGCAAGGACATACCATTTATTATCAATGGGAAGTTACTCAAACTGTATTTCTAGGTTTGAATTATCCCAACAAGCTCATTTAAATACCTTCTCTTCTATTTCCTACTTTTTTTTATTTTTCTTACTACTTTGTTGTTAGTTTAGTTTTCTTTTCTTGATTTTCTATTTTTATTATCGATCTAGTCTTGGTTTTTACTTATTTTTGGTCTGACCCACTTATTTTTCCTTATAAGTTTCCTTGATGCTCAAAATAAGGAAGAACATAAGGCATGTACATAGGTAGTTCAAGTGATTCATCTAGAACATTAATGCTCTGAGTAGTTTATGGCTTTAGATTCTATTTCTCAATCATTTTCAAAGGTTCAAATATTTTATGTGTTTTGAATTATTTTGATTTGGATTAGGTTTGGGTAAAACTATCTACTCAATGAAGATATTCTCTTGAAGTCAAGCAAAAATTTCACATTTTAATGGTTTTTGGGTTTGCCTAGATGAACCTCCTATGGCAAAGGTCTAGGGTGAAAAATATATAGTCATACCTTTTGATTTCTATAGTGGTCCCCAACCCAGAATCAAATTAATAAATGATAAAGTGAAAATATAAATCAAAAAAATAAATTAAAATAAAGATAGAAATTTAAATAAAAACTTGAATCTAGGTGATTTGGGCAACTTCACCATGGGTTTTATGGCCTAGTTGGCAGTGGAGCAAGGCCTAGAGTGGGATCAAATGAAACTCTATAAGGAATATGTATGATTTTTTGGTATCATATCAATGCATAGTAAAGTGTTCTTATGGTAGGATTCACTTGATGATCAGATCTATAGTAGCTAGTCTTTATAAGTTCTAAAAATTGGTAGATTAACTCAATCTCACACACCCAATTAATGAAAATGTCTAATTTAGTATTTTATTCATTCTCATATTCTCCTCTCTTTAATGCATTCACATTTCATTTGTAGTATTAACTAGATATTCTAGGTTCATAGACATGTTTCTGACATTTCAAAATACTCATGAGTATTTTCTAGCAGATTTACCATTTGTTGTTGCTTGCACAACATGCCTTAATTCTTCCAATAATTATGGAACCTCTTTTTTGATCTTTAATTCTACTCCTAAATGCACTCATTATTCATTGGTCTCATCACTACAAATTTATTTGGTTGTTCATCTCATTTTTCATGGTAAATCTAGACTCAAAACTACCTCTAAGTTGAATTTTTATTTTTCACTTTGCATAAAAGTGGAGTTATGACCTCCTAATTTACATTTGAAGCCTAGATTTCTTATCCTAATCTAGGGTTTCATCTTAATTTTCATGACCTTTGGGATCTTAAAATATGTGCCATTATGACTACCAAGTCTGAAAAATAAAGTTTCATATATATCACTTTGATGCAGAGGATGGTCAACCTTTCATAAAACTCCTTATTCTAAATGTTCTCTCTTTACACTAGGTTCATATGGTCCCTCTCAAGTTCATTAATGATTTTAATATTTTAAGGGTTGTATAAACCTTATCATAATCCTTATGGTCTCTTGAGACCTCTCATTCCATTGGTAACTCACTTTACCACCTCTTTCTTTACCTTGGCAACTTTCCTTTTTGTCACTATCAACTCTTGTAGCCTTTTTCTTAGCTAAATTGGCATGTACAATTTTGTACGGATTTAAAATGAAAAACTAATTATAAAACCAGATACCCTCAATTGATATTCTTTTCTCTACAAGGTTTCAAGCCCAAACACCTCTTTTAACCCCTTTTTGTCTATTCTTAGGCCACTATTAAGCCTAATTAGGCCTACCATACCCCAAATTACACACAGGGGTCTATAACTAATACATACTATACCCTTTCACTTTAAAACCACTATAATATTTTTTCCTAATTTTATTTATATCAAATGACAAATAATAGGGGAATATGACTAGTTAAAATGCTTACAAATTGTAATTAAAATTCGAAACCTAATATCAAGGTTTTCAGCCTATATATGAGCCTGAGAGATTTCTTTATGAGTTTTAAAGATCCAAATTTTGTTTCAATTAATTATGAGAATTTTTAAAGTACTTAAATACCTTGAAAAATTTACCAATCATTATTAACATACACACACACACACTACTATTCCACTATTCTTTGACTTTCTTGATTGTTCTCTATACACAATTATAACAAATAGGGTTCTACCATTGTTCTTTTAGGGTTTATTTATTATCAAATAGTTTTTAAACTTTATGTATGATTTAAAAGGATTTAAAAACACTCAATTCACCTTTTATAACCATTTTTATGAAAAAAAAACTCCTCTGTTCAACCTCACTATGATTTCCTTGACTAAAATGAGCATACAGTCATATTCCACATGCTGTGTAATGTTGTTTCAAGGCCTAGTGTCTTAAAATGGAATCCCAAACTATTCAAATAGTAAAATAAATTAAAAAACATCCAAATTAACTTCTTAAATTGAAAAATAACTCACCTTTGTGCCTCCACTATTCCATTTTATCAAACTCTATTTCTTTAAGTGTTTTGTTCTTTGCCTATACAGTCCAACTCTAAAGACATTCCAAAAGTAAGTTTTGGGGTCTAAGCCCTTAACCAAGGGTTTCAAAATTTAATATAAGTTTTTTTATAATTCATAATAACCTTATAATTCTAAGATAACCTTTTAAAATACCTCTTTAATACCCTTGATATGCCACTTAGAATGTTTTATGTTGATTGTTTTGTGCTCATAAATAATCAGTGGGATTAGAGGGACTATTAAGTAATTAATGTTAATCAAAATGAATTAAATAAAAAAATTTAATTATAAAAAATATTGATAAATCACCTATAAATATTATCACCTAAAATCACAATATTTTCAAACACCCTTTCTTTGATCATTCAACCCAATCATTCAATATTTCCTTACTCAAAACATAGAGTTACAATCATTCATCAAATTTCAAGGTTCTCCTCCTTTGTTTCTTGGGAATAGATCCCATTACCTATGATTACAACTTGGAAATTTAATCCAAAACCAAAAATACATTCTTTTAAACCAAATTTGACTACCCTAACTACCTCTTCGGAGTCTCTTGGAAGGATGTTCTCCCTTGACACACATATTAAGGATGATACTTCTATACAAATGTGACCCATGCTTAAGCACATAGACTAAGATTCATTTAATTGACACTTAATATTAATTAAAAAACTAATTGACCCATTTTAAACCTATCATAAATACCATTTCATGATAAAATATTCAAATTTTCCAAAATGGCAAGAAACTCTAATTTGAATTTCTAACCTTCCTAGACACTCTCTATTCACTTGGAGAGTATTCCAAGGCACATGTTCAGACACCTAAAATTTTAAAAAACATAACAAACATGTATTAAAACCTTGATTCCCTTGATTTATAATAATATTTCAATTATGTTATTCTAGGAGTGATGCCCTTACATCACACTTAGTCCCGAAGTAGAATTTCATTCCCCTTCTCATTGCTTGGTCTTTTAGCCCACTTTCTCTTTCACCTATCAATAGACACTTTAGGGGGTCATTTTGAGTTATATGATTTTTGTACCTCTAAAACCCATTCCATCATCTCCATATTTATCATGTGGATATGTTTTATGTTTTTATCTTTGAGTGAAAATGCATTCTAAGGCCACTTATCTCACTTGTAACGTCTCACAAGGTAGACATTTCTAGTTTGCCTGGGTTTTCTAGGTCATTTTAGTAGGTAATTTATAGTTTCATTCCTTTTCACCATATGAAAAATAATCCATTATTTTCTTTGGGTTATTTCAAGTGAGTTTGGTGTTTTCTACTTCTCTCTGAAGCACCTCTGGGACCCCCAAATCTCACTTTCAAAATCCCATCAGGGCACATGAATCTCACTCCTTTAATTAGAAAACCTATTTTTTTATCGATGTAGTGTATTTTTTAAAAATATCATTATCTAAAGTTGAAAAATTTTAAGATCTCACTTTACTATGTGAATCACATTAATTTTCTTAATTTGGTTTAATAGGTTCATGATTCAGCCTAATTAACAAACACCATTCTTTATCAAGATTTTGAGCCCTTAATATGCAATGCAAATCAAGATCCAAGCTCACCATAACCAATATTACCATTATCTTCCCATAAATACCCCCACAAAGTTATATATTGATCTCACTAAACTCCCTACTAAGATTTCCACTATCAAGCTCATTGAACCCCCCTTTTGTGCTTGAGCCTCCTAATTATGATCTCAGCTTAAAATCAATGCCACCTTGGTGCCTGATTTGAAGACTCAACTCACCATGATCAAGGAATTAAATCCAAAGCTCAAAAAATGAGATCACCCAATGAGCATTTGAAATAGTTTTATTTAGGCTTTTGACCCAGTAAACCTCTAACCAAAACATGAAATTCAAATAATGAATAAACTGCCAAAAAATTTAGTGTTATTTAAATATTGAACTGAGATTAGGTTTAGTAAGAAAGACAGAGGTATTTTTAGTGTTATTTTTAAATTAAAAACCTAATTAGGTTAGGATAAATAATTGATGAATAATAGTGACTAGAAATAAGCTTGTACAATCCAAAATCCCAAATAGAACTAGTTGAGCCCTTTGGAGGCCATGATTAGTTTTTCACTCATAACTTGAGCAAATAGATTCAATTTTTTGATCCATTTGAACCATTGGAAATCTAGTTAAATTATTATCATCTTGATAACTGATATTTCATCTAATTTTTATTATGTAGATGATTGTTCATATTTTAGTGGTAAATTTACTATTCATGTTTTTAATTGACAAATTTTAATGCATGTTTGGTCTTTTTACATGCATATGAATAGTGAAAAGTGGTTAAATTAGCATTTATAGAGTATCTAGGCTCATTTATGATGGTGGTTGGGAATTTATGAGAGGAAACCACTCCTTTAGAAGATCCCATGCTTTATAAATTGATTGATTTTCATGGTAAATGGGTTATCTTGTTTTCTCATTTGTGGGAAATCGATCTAGTCACATGTTTTCTACATTTTTGTTTATTTTTCCTCCCTCTCTTGTTTTTCATGGGTAGATATTATCAAAATTTACACTTGAATGATTATTTTAACCCTATTATGTTATTCAAGAAAACATTTCATTTAATACAATTAGTTTTTGAAGATTTGTTTTTATTCACTTACATGTGGTATACGATAGCAATGTGTCTCTTTCTTCTCGGATCTCTTAGATTCTGAAACTAGTTCACATTATAGTTGTGTGAATGATGGATATATGTAGGATTGGTTTTTTGGTTTCAATAAATGATATGATTATGGTTTTGGATACATTTTCTACAATATTTTTCTTTCTTTCCCATCTCTTTTTATCTTTTCTTATCGATTTGTTATATTAGGGTTTTATTCACAATGTGTTATTTATTTATATATCTTGATTGCATGTAATTTCATTACATAAACACATTATTGTATGGTAATATTTGAATGAATGGATAAAAAACAAAAGTAGTTTCAAATACTCATAATGAAAATCTAAACATATTGATTTGTAATCTGTTACATACAAAAAATGAATTCTTGTTTATATATTTTCAGCACCTATACAAAACTCTAATCAGACAAAAAAATAAACATGAATTATTATTTTACATTATTCAAGTACTATAAAATGTTAAAAATAAGTTTGAATTATTTCATAGAATTAGTAAAGGCCCTTTTAATTGGAATGGTCCCAATGAGCCACTGAGTAAAGATTAGTATGCCTAGACTAGGTAGATAAAGACCTTGGGGATTGGAGATATCTATATATCCCTCCTTTTAGGAGGGATGGGTGCATGAAAAACACCTACCCTTAGTTGGTTGGTTATTATTACCAAAGGACCGATCAACAACACCCTTTACAATAGTTTTATTTTAGTACATATTTTAGGCATGTTACACCTCGATTCAGCATATCAATTTCCCATCTCTCCAAATTAATTATCTATAACTATTTTTTTCATGACACATATTGATCTTACATGATCATATTTATTCTATGCCTACACATATTCTAACATTAGAATACACATTGACTATTTCCCATTAAGGGCATGTGCTTATTATGAGTTTGCTCACATAATCCTTTAAGACATAACTTTAACATACATCATAGGTATATCACTTTCCTTTTTCACATTGCTTTGATATTACATTCGATAACATTATACATTGAATTGTGTTATTGACTATTCAGATCCCTCCTATTTTTGTATTTTTTATCCATCCTCTTGTCCTTGATTTATTATCTAAGTATTTTATATAATTAAAAAAACATAAAAACATTCAAAAATAAAAAAATAAAAAACCAAGACCTATACACTTCTTAATTTAATGGTACATATAGTTTCTTGATGTCATTTTTCATATACATGGTGAGTTACATATCCATTTTATAAGAACATGGTTTTATGTTATACATGAGTTAGATGCAATACATACATATTACATTTGATAAAATTAGGTATAGATGCATGGAATTGATAACACCCATGGGTAACCTTTCTACATTAGGTGCATGTCCATTTTGGGGGCATTTTTGTATATTTTTTTAAAGTTATATATTTCTATGACAGTCCATTATTTTTAATGAGATACTTAGACTATTTAATAATGAATTTGTCTTTTTAATACCATTTAAAGTGTTTTTATTATTGGTAAAAAGGGTTTTTTTGAATTAGGGACCCAACCCTAGATAAAAGACATGTTATAATGGTCTAAATAACTAGAATAATCATTACAAATAGTAGAAAAATATAAAATAGCTAAAACCCTCCCCTAACATAAAGCTTAAAAAAATTAGGGTTAAGTTTATGACCCACCTATGTCATCTACATGGGATCTAAGGTTCATCTTCAGTGGTTCTAGATCCTTCCTTCTTCTACCTTTCTTTTTATGTTGTTGATTATCATCCAATATCTTCCTTATCCTAAATCTAAAAGTATGGGAATGGAGACTTATAGTGCCTCAATTGGTTTGTGTTTCTTCAATGAAACTCTAGATATAACCCAATCTATAGAACATAGAGTATAAATATTTCTTTTTGAACTTGAATCTGCCTTCAAAAAGTTTCCATCTAACTCAAGACTCTTCTCCCCCATTTATCTTAAAGATCTAATCTCTTCCTCTATAAAGTTTCCAATAAGAAACTCCTCAGATTTAAATTTTTATAGACTCTCTTCCTTCTCTAAAGTCTTCTCATGTTCACTCTCAGCTTATTTAATACCTTCCACCACCAAATGATCACAATGGGCATTCTTCCACCATGAGGTACCCTTTTTTTATAGAAAATTGATAACAAATAGACAAATGCCTTATAAAAATGCAATACATGTATTTAAAAGGTAACCCTTCATATTCAAGTACTTGATATAGAGTACAAATCTAAACAATTATATCAATCATTTTGGGGAGCTCATAAAATGAATCCATGCTGACAAGTATACTTACAAACATGGTATGGAGATATTTTGTTGTATATTCATTAACTACCAAAATTTCCCCCAAGGCCTAAAAATTTGTAGAGAGGTTGTATCTAGACCAAAAATAGATACTAAGGTATATAAGGTGGACCCAAACAACCCTGATATTAAAAGATTTGGTCACAAGGTTGAAGGCATGAAATAATAGCTTTATCAAGAGGAGATGATTGACCCATGAACCAAATCTACTCATGCATGATCCTATTCCTATATTAAAGTATTAAAAAATGAATAAAAATAATTCCCTAGCACATGGATTGATCTCCAAATTCCCCTTCATTAATGGTTTCCAAACCTCCAAAATCTAGTTATGAAGGATCAGAAGACTTGACCAAAATTGATTGAATATACAAATAATTCCCCTTTCAGAAAAGTAGTTTTCATCATCCAACACTTTATCAACATCCTCTTCCTCAAAATAAATAGACTTGATATATTTATCAAGGTTTAATGAAATATTTACCCTTTTAGAGATCATTGCAGTAAAAGATTTAGTCTTCCTCTGTATGCCCATTATTTCACCAACAACATGCAAATAATTTAGCATTGTATTTTCACCCATATGGTCACTTATCTTCCTAATAATTATTTGATATTCATGTAGGTTTGGATAAATATTTAATAGTTTCTCTTCTTATTGTAACTCAATCTAAAACCCATTCATCATTATCCAAAAAAACCCCTACCACCATAATTCATGGTTTTCCCTTCCTTCCACCACAATGGATCCAACCACCACATCATAATTGAAGATCAGAGTTCCAAGAACAACATAATAATAATCCAATTCTTAATTAGTACATTTTACATTATGGTGAGCCCAAACCACTGATATATCCTCTCCATTAGTAGATTTTCCCCTAGGTGAGTATAAACCACCTCTCTTTGGAATCCTATTAATGATATCTTGTTGTCCTAGCATTATCCTAGAATCATGTGGTTGACATGGGATCCATCTTAATTTTTCCATCCATAGATGCCTCCCTCTTACCCACTTCCACAAATCTTTTAATCCCCGATTATATCATCATCTAAATCCTAACCATCCTAAAAAAACAATCCATATATATTATGCTAGATAATAAGATTCATTGATTACATGGACTAACATTGTTTGATCTATGATTATTTGATTTTAATGATTAAAAAATTGTTTCATCATTTATTTTTTATATGTTTCTTTGTATATGTTATATAGTTACATTGATTTTATCTCTTCACATTCTATGTTAGCTATGTAAGAGGACTATCTAGTCCATGGAGTGGTCATGTCATATTCGTATCATGTCAAATTATTATAATGTATTTTATAATTTTGTGATTCTTAATCATTATAGATACTAAAAACTATAATTTACATACATTTACATGCACTACTTGTGCACATAAATAATGTCCTAACCCAACATTATCTTGCACTTACATTTTACCTTATGATTTTATCCTTTTGTTTTATTATTACTCACCTACATGAACCTTAATATCTATTTCAAACCTACTTACTATCCTACCTAGACATGTCCAAACCCTTAGTTCAATCAAAATGTGTACAAGTCATTAATGTTAGACTAGGCTAGTATCTCTATTTTATACCAACCTAAGTCTAATAGTACTAACCCTTTCCCATCAATGGTTACTTTATAAAATATAATATTTCCTTAGTGTCACTCCATATTCGTATCATGTTAGTGGTGTGATAAGTTAACCAATCACACACACACACACACACACACACACACACACACACACACACACACACACACACACACACACACACACACACACACACACACACACACACACACACACACACACACACACACACACACACACACATCAAGGCCTCATTTGGTAGGGGAATGGAAACTTATCTACTACACATCAATACAATATTAAATACTAAAAAAATATACCCTATTCTTCCCAAATTATGAATCACTCACTAAAATCAATCACAAGCCAAGTCTGGAGAATACCAAATCCAATTCAAAGTATGCATTATCAATTATCAAATTTGAATAATTAGTTTCATTCATATATCAAATTAACATAACTAAATAATCAAACTAGATTGGAAAAATACATTTGGATTGATTTTCCTCCTCAAAGTATCAGATGCATAAGCAATAGTCAATCATCAAATGGAGGTGATTGGGGTTAGCTCACACTTTCCTAGTTTTTATATATTTCTATCCCTCAGGAATTTTTATCTCTAGAGATACACCATCATAAGGATTTGTAATGACATATATTGAGCTTTCAAAGAGTGATGAAGGTGACCATATGGTCATAGGTGTATATTGTGTCACATGTAACTAACAAACACTAATGCCAATATTGATTGTTTATATTGACCTATATATGATAAAATTGACTACACATAAAGAAAAACATAGTCCCAAACCATGACAAACCATAGGCTTACTTTAGTTTGTTTTTCATTATTAAAATTCAGTCATAGTTGATAGTCAGTCAAAAAATCTAATCACTCATCCTTTTTTTGTAATTAGCATATTTTTATCATATATCACATGTCAATTCATATACTTGTTTCTATCATATTAGTGTTTCTAAACCCAAATTAGGGTAAAACATATTGATTAATCTTTACATTGATTTAACCACATCAAACCCCATGCCCCTGTTAGGGTTTCATCCTTATAGGGTTTTAGCTTTTAGCCTTAGAGTTTTATTTTTAACACTTGATTTATTATTATTCCTTAATAATACACATTATTCATGGCTATAATGAATAAACATAATTGGTTAACATAATTCATGAAGGTAATCTTTTCATATTTTTCTACATTAATATTTAATATCATTTGGATAAATTATGTAAGCAAATGGATCAAAAATAAACTAACTAGTAAGGATAAAATTAAGATTGAAAAATCCCAAGTAGTACTCAAATCATATTATTACAAAATCTAATCTAATTTTATTTTTATCACCACCAGATGCCATTAAGAATGCATGGCTATTTTTATTCCTCATATCCTTATATCTCAAGGTTAAACTAGATACCATCTCTCTCCCATTATTCACCCACAACTTATTTTGTATTCTATAGGCCATGTTATCAACACTATATGAGGTAGGATACCACATGATGTAAGGTAGAATGAAGGTACTCAACATGTTCCTCCTCAACCCCTTCTACCTTCTATGAGGCAATACAATAAACCTAAAGGGTATGGAATAAATTAACAAATAAACAATACCCATTCTACTATTTATATCCTTAATATACTAAAGATATCAATGGTCTACATAGACATATTATATAAGGCATTATAGAAAATAAATCTTCCTAATAATGCATAACTTGTCTGGTTTGATTATATCATGAATATATTCAAAAAATTTAAAATCTTCATTACTTTAGATAAATAAGACTAACCTACACAACACACCTTACCTACCCAAGGGTAAGTGCACGAAGATGGGGGGTAAAAAAGTAGACCTTTTTTTCAAAAAAATAAAACCACTTATGTGGTTATTAAACACCACATATGTGGTTTTTAAAGCCATGTATGTGGTTATGTGCCATAGGCTCAATAATCACTGATCCAAAACTATGTATGTGATTTTATGCATATAAACCACATACACAATTTTAAAATGATAGAACTGCATATGTGGTTATGTCATTTTAAAACAAAATAAAAAATTATCAATGCCATTTATTTGGAATCAATAAAAACTATGATTAGAAGAGGATAAGAAAAAATATGCATAACCAATGTAAGTAAAAAGTACTTTAGAAACCCAAATTCAACAATGGTATGTTAGAAAAGAGGTATACAAATGTATTTTATTACATTTACAAAAAAAATTATTTAATTTCATTGTATTTTTCTTGAAATTATATATATAATTTGTTTTTCAGCATATAAAAAGGCAAGTGACACTAAAAAATAACTTGACCCTCCTATCCCTCCTCACCCACAAAACCCTCCTATCCCTCCTCACCCATAAAACCCTCCTAACCCTCATGTAGTTATTCAATCCCCCCATGGTCTTCAAGAGGATTTATTAGCTCGTATCATTAAAAATAAGATCAAAATTGAGAATCTGATTATGACATTAAGGGATCCCCATGCAAATAACACCCATCATATTTATTTGACAAACATAATACAAACATTATTAGGTGAAATTGAGTCACTAATAGTTCAAATTGATATTTACAATGAATATATAAATAGATGTAGGGGATATTATTCCAAAAATTATTTTCAACCCCTGTGAAAGATAAAAATATAACCAAAGCCCAAAATTGTTCTTTATTCATTAATGGAAAAATTGGTATATCACTATATGTTATGGCCAAAAGGATTTCAATCAACTAGTGCACTCATCCTTTGATAAAACTAAATTTTTTAGATTGATGTTAGATGGTATTTCATCACTTACCTTGTAAAAATAATTAGGTCCCAATGTATTTTTTGAGAAAATTATATCGTGAGTTTGTGTTGAAAGAAATTCCAAACTATTTTGATTTCTTAGAGTTCTTTGGAAGAGGAAAGGGTTATGTCTAGGATAGGCCAGGTGCACATCATGCACCTAATCAGCCTTCAAAAATACATATCAATAAATCAAATCCTCCTAATACCCTACCATATACATTCAAATATACTATAGCTATTAATAGTTTGCATGTTCTTAAGTTACTAACACCCTCATTCACCATATGAGCCAAATTTCTAATACTTCTACTAACAAGCATGAATTTGTGCGTAAACTTGAATGAGAACTTAAAAAATATAGATAAGGGGTTATTGTGTAAAGAAAATTATAGATGTACATCACACCCCATGTGTGGGCATGCTACCTACATACCAATACTCTAAGGAGGTATCTAGATAATATAGTTCTCCCATTGAAGTGCTTGGTGTAATTGTGTATGATAAATGCAACTAGATATGAAATTGGATGTACTTTGGATGGATAGGGACTGATTTAAAGGTTTAAATATTATTTATATGATCTTATAAGGTTGTATGCAAAGAATAGGGAAGAGTGCTTGAGTGTACTTGCTTGTATTCTTGTTTTCCTCTTGTAAATGAGTGCAACCCTTCTAAATGGACTTTGAATGCCATTTTATAGGGAATTAAATGATAATGGGTTAAATAAATTAATTTTAGGTTTAAAAGGAAAAGTATAAGGATCCAAAATAATCTAACCATTAGGACCAAAAATAAACTTGGACAACAACACCAAAAATAGGATATCCTAGGTTCTAGTTCTCCTATCCAAGTTGGGTACTATTTTACTAAGGGAATGTGACCTGGGGGGATGGATCTAGGCTTGAAATATTTACCTATATTTTTAAGGATTAATTTTGGAAGGATGTGGATGATTATAAATAAGTGAAGGAATAGTCTAGAAGGGTTGTGTAAGCAAGTAAAAAGACCCATGGATTGGTGTCATTAGCCATGATTAAGTCATCCAATTTTGCATTTTATATTAAATTTACTCCCCATTTATTCTATTAATGTATCAAAATGAAATATTAGGATAAATGAAAGCAAAAATCATACCTAAACTTACCTATAAAGGAGAAGCTCATGAAGTTATGTGATGCTAGATGTTCATAAAGAGAGCATGCTGTGAAGTGTGAATCTACAATAAAAACATAAAATTAGATCATTTAATATTAGATAAACTATAAAATAATATCATACAACACCTAAGTAAGAGGAAGATAAAATAATGAATACACCTCATCAGGTATAGAAACCAATACAAAACCCATTATGTTGGATTGTGCTAGATGATGTTGGGTATGTGTTGAATCAAGAGTAATATCATGAATGAAGCTGAGTTCTCAATTATATATAAGGTGGTTCAAGAATTAAAATTCTATCACTTTTACTTATTAATCACCAAATAATTGAAGTTAATTAATCATATGTGTGTTAATCGATATCTATACTATGTGTCTAATCCTTATAAATAGGTGGCTCAAGAATGTAAAGGCTCACCCTTTAGCTCTATCATTACCCCATGAAGTGAAGCTATGAAGTGATACCATTATGGAATATATGTCATATGATATGGCTCATGGATCCCATGTATTTTATTGAAATATAAAAGTGTGGCATGGATAGCCTGAATGTATGCTAGAAATTACGCTAGTCTTGGCCATTTCAAAAGATAGAGTTTAGGATTTTATGAAATCTACTTTGAAATTGATGTACTAAGCTTATATTAAATCCAAATAAATAAATTAGGTACTCCATAATTTAAATTTATATGAAATTTCAACATGAAAATGATTTCAACCACCTGTAAATGGAGCAAGGCATGTAACTATTGAGAATGCCTAGAAAATAAACTGAACTCAAAAATAAAAAAGACCAATGTACGATGCACATTTCCCCTAATAACTGGTGTCTATAACATGGATTATAATATATAATTTATGTCAATTTACTAATCTAAAATTTAAATTTATAACCATCATGTCATGCATGACAACCCCATATATCTAGATTATTTGAGAAAATTATACTAAACTACTAATTCTGATTGATCTAGATGTGTAAAAATTGTATTTAAACTAAAATTTTTGCCTTTTTATATAAAACCTAAGTGTTTTTATTCTTTGAAAAGAGTTAAAAAAATGAGAAAACCCCTATGTTTAGTGTTACTATCTATTTCTAGCACTGTTGTCTTGTGCTAAAATTGGTTGTTGATATGGAACTGTCACTATTTTTTTGCTCTATTCTAACTAGTTTGACCTTTAGATTATGAACTAGGTGATCTAAATGCTACTATTTGGAATATTAAGAGATTTTATCTCTATAATAAAACCCTTTTTTGTTTCACCCTCTTCTATGGGTAGGAATGGTGAACCTAAAATGACTACTCTTAGAAGAAAGAGTCCTATAAGTTTGTTAAGCTATATAGATACATGATATAGCAATGAAATTTGACAAGATATTTTTAGATATAATTTTTTTTGTATTGATATATTGTTATATTAATATGGGTATGCATAGATAGATATAATAATGTAAAATCATGTGTAAAGTACTGAACTGGAACTGGAAATATTCAATGTTAGTTGTTAGTTATTAGTTGGAGGGTGGAGCAATGATGTCCATCATGGCATCCAAGAAAGAAATGGAAATAAATGATATGGATCATGGCATTTCACACATTTATAATAAAACAATAAATCAAGAAACCAATAAAAAAGAAAGAAGAATTTTGGGATGGCCAAGGGGCCATGTAAATAAGGGACATGGGCACATATCACTCAAATTAGAAAACAAACATAGAAGGAATGTTCAAATGCCACATACACATACAAGTGAAATAATCATAGTTGTCATAGAGGCCATAGGCACATGGAAGAGGAAAAATAAATGACATTATAAAATTTCCTAAGGCATACACATGAATAAAGTAAAAAACATTGGCAAATGTCCTAAGGCACAAATAGGAGGCAAGCAAGAACTAAAAATGCAATCACACAGGCTACACTAAGCAAGAGGAGAAAGCATGTAATAACTAAAAATGTAGAAACACATCTAACTAATCAAATAAAATGTGAAGGTATGCAAAAATAAGTTTAGTACAAGACTAGGTATATGCTAAGAAATACACAAGTGATAGAACTAGTGAAATGTTGATATAGTAATCTGTGTAATCTAGAAAGGAATGTACATCAACATGATAACTTAGAGTGTGTAGTGTATGAATGACATAACCTAGATGGTGTAGTCATGTATAATATACCCATAGTGGGTATGTATGTTGATGTATGTCTCAAATGTAGAAGTAGGAATGCCCCCTCAATGGGTAGAGTGAAGTAGTCAAGTAGTTGGATGTCACTGCACACTCAAAAAAGATCAAGTGAAGCATGGTAATGTAGAAAAATTGACATATAATAGCATGAAATAGTAAATGTAAGTCCTATCATGATATTAATAATGTAAAGCACTGATTTATGCATATAGTTGAATTTTTTTTGGTATTTTTGAATGTTTTTTATAGTTTGAAATTATTATATTGTTTTTATATCTTGATATAAGCTATGTATAGGTAAACTTAGGAAGTAATGATACTAACCAATGAGTCTCAGATGATACTCCTTGTCTTGGTATCTTGTATCAAATAACTAAATTGTGTGTGATCATGAGGCATAATTGAATGTCTAAGATTGTAAAGCAAAAATCTATGTACATTGTAATTGCTATAAAATATCTAAAGTGGAAACCAAATGTGGGGTCCCCCTGTAACTCTAAGAAGTGCATGCAATTATAAGGATCTTAGGGACCCATTTAGAAGTAGAATAAGCACTTTGAACAAGTTCTCTCTATATATCATCATGATACCTTAATGTTACTACTTTAGGTGTGAACATTATAGCTAGAAGCTATCTAGAATCCTAAAATTGTGGAGGTGTGTGAACTCTTTATACTGGTGATGGATACCATAACTATGGATGGATGTGAAGTGGAAGTGGAACTAAAACTGGAAGAGAGATTGAAATAGGTGGAAGAACTAGAGCTAGTGTTTATAAGTTGTAAAATGGATCTAAAGTGGGGAGTGATGACTCATAAGGAACCTCACTAATTATAATAACTTGATTAGTATAAATGAATTTAATGAATCTATGAATTGTAGAGGGTAATACTCTATGTTTTTGAATCTATGGTTGGCTAAGTAATATGTAAAAAATTCTTGTACTAGGAACTATAGTGAATGGTGTTACCAAATATGTAAGACCAACATGTAGTGGAAGTATTATCTTGTCCAATGAACTCTATATATGCCCACTAAAACCATTGATAACTATGTTTGTTAGAGTGATATCCTACTCTGAATAACCCAAATATTGTAATAGTGTTAATGTTCACATGTTAAGGATGGAACCATTGTCAATAATCACACTATGTATAGGTTGATTATGAATATGTGCTTAGATAAAAAGTGCATTATAACATATCTTATTCTTCATAATCTTCTAATTTGAAAAAGATATCAAAGGCCTGGCTAGAAATCTAGACTCATACACACCTATTATACCTTTCAAAGGGTGTGCCTCAATTGAAGGTGCCTAGTATGTAGCTAGTGGAGGATGTGTATGGTATGTATGGTGAATCCCTGAGGTGTCCTATTTATCCTATTTAGAATGTTGTGGAAATAGATCTAATAATATTTTCAAAGATTTAACTTATGTTGGTTTTGCCTTTAAAGGCTCAACTAAAGTGCTTAGATCAAGTAGATTGTCATATATCAAGTCTTATATCTTATGTCTCAAACTAATGCATCTATTTGTTGTGTGGCTTGGTGCCCTATGAAACTCACAAAATGCATGTTGATCATATCCCTGTGGAAGAGGATTCACTAGGTCAGCTTCCTAGATAAGAGAGAGAGAGAGAGTAATTATGTTACATTATAATAACTATTGTAAAGCCCTATCTAGAGAAACTGGTGGATTATCAAATACACGATGAGGAAGTGTTGATAAAACCACACATTGATGGGGCTCTGAAGCTACATTGACTATTGGTTGATTTTGATTATTATTGTCATTGATTTTAACCTTGTATGGGACTATTCTATTACTCTTTTTTGTTGTGTCTAGGATACTTGAGTACTTAAGTTTGCCCATTGAAATTAGCTTAACTTCTCTTTCCTTTAGTGTATGACAAAATTCAATGAAGGAAGAGAATTACTTGAACATGATTGATTCATGAAGTTTTGATAGATGACTTTGTTTGAAGAGGTCCTATAACTCATGATCTACCATGGGACAAGTCATCTAAGCCAAGATGGTCTTATACCAAATAACATAGTCTATGAGATGCTCATTTGGTCATTTTTTCTACTGACCATTTTTTTCATAAGAAACCATAACACCAATGTTGATATTAAAATGTGCTAGGAACATGTCTACTAAAGGATTAAATGATATGACTGACTAATTCAATAAACTATAAAATAATTGTAAAGCATAATCCTTTAGACTCCATGGAAAAATATTGGTAATTAAATAGTCATTAGGTACATAATCAAAACATGATACATGAAAATATCTCAAATATGTCTCTAGGTGACCCTTGCCATCATACAAAGTGATCTTAGGTTGAATAAAACTTGATGGTAAGGGTGTAGAAGCAATATGACATGCCAATGGTGTATGTAAAAGAAAAAAAAAAACCAAATCCTACGTAGGTCTAGTGTTACCTTAGTCAAGATGATATACCTTAGATTGAAGAGATATTATCTTACATAAGGGATACCACATTATGAGAGAGGGATGTACTAGCTATAACTAGTGGCATAGAGGTAATTTGGGCTGTTATAGGTGGTTGTTGAGACATAGTTGCCCCCATAGTGTCATTCTCAATTGGTTGCTCTATGGAGATGGAAGACTCAACTTTATTGAATTTTTAATTTATATGATAGATTGAAAAATTAGTGTATGATATCTAGGCTATTCCTTAAGTGTTTATCTAAAATTTTGTAAAATCAAATCTTTGTTGAGTACAACTTAATTATCAACAATGGGTGGAAGTGGATCAATAGTCCAATGTGGTGGAGCATGAGTATTGATGTGTACATTATCATTATTATTTTCATACTAATATTTTTCAAAATTATCCTTATTTAAATTGGTGTAATCTAGATATGTATAATCTATGATTGGAACTTGAGTTGGTTTTGTATCCATGGTATATGGTCGAGTTGTAGGAATCTGGGTGAATTCAAGAGGATTGCTACTAAGTCTTGCACTTAATCTCAAAGGAAAAGATGCAAGGAACTTAGGTGGAATAATGAAAATAACTTGGATAATAGTAGAAAATATTATTCGGATATAATCTAAACAAGGAACTGGAATATGCATAGAAAGGATACAAAGCTCCCAACCATGCAAGGTGATACCTTAAGAAGTAAATAGGTGCTAGTATATGAAACTAAGGATTTTTAAAAAATATTTATGTAAAATTATATGAATTTTTGAATTTAAAATTTATTTTTTGAGTTTTATATGCAACTAAAAATGTAGAAAATGATTGGAAAAGTAGTGGAAAATAACTAGGAACTAGTTGATGCAACTATGGTTTTTTGAATGAATTTTTAAAATTGGTATGATAATTTTAAAATTTTGATATGAATTTATAGAAAAAATTTATAATTTTTCTAAAAAATTTTAGTAAAAATAATAAAATATTTCTAAAATTAGCAATATATTTTTCCTAGTGTTTGGAATGTGTTTGTATGCAATAGGGACCTAGTATGTACAAACTAGGGGTTTAACAAAATATGTATATTTTTTCAATTACTTTATAGATTTATAATTTTTAAATGAAAACAAAAACAAGAAATTATGGAAAAAAATCAAAAATAATTATCACTAGGGTTTCTAGGGTTTTGTGCAAAATTTTAAATAACTCAGGGTCACTAAATGTTTTATTATGTTTATAGCAACGGGGTTTTATTCTTAGTTAAATAAAAAAGTATAAGAAAATTAAATTAGTAAATAATATGAAATAATTAAGCTACTAATTTTTGTAATTATATTTGTATTTTTTCATTTTTTAAATATAGTAATAAGATAAATCTAACTTAGCTTATTTTAAATGATCTGGTCTAAGATAGGGTCTGATATTGGAGGAGCAAGACTAGGAAACTATCAAAAACTAGATCCTAAGGTTTATTTCTAGATTTAATAGGAGCATTGAAAGTGGGAAACCCTAATATTTTTTTTATTAGTCTTTGTTTGGCACTATTTTCCATGTGGTATGAGCTTTCTAGGTTCTATCTGGTAGGCCTATGTTACCCTATTAGTGAAATATCAAAGCTTAGAAGCATACAAAGCTCACTATGCATCTATTTTAAATATTCAAATCCTTAATATCTCTTTTATATTTAACTTGAATTAGAACTTGGAAAATATATATAATGGGTTAGTGTGTAAAGGATAAGATAGACACACTTCACACCTCATGTGTGGGCATACTACCTATATACCAATACTATGATGAGGGATCAAGAAAATGTAGTTCTTCCATTTAAGTGTTTGGTGAAATTGTGTATGATAAATACAACTATATGTGAAATTAGATGTACTTCATATGGATAAGGACTAATGAAAAGGTTTGAATAAGATTGAAATGATCTTGGAAGGTTGTATGCAAATAATAGGGAAGAGTGCTTAAGTGTACTTGCCTATATTTTTGATTTCCTCTTGTAAATGAGTGATAACCCTTGTAAATGGAATTTGAATGGGATTTTATAGGGGATTAAATGATTATGGGTTAAATGAATTCATGTTAGGCTGATAAGGAAAAGGAAAAGGATCTAAAAGAATCTGACTGTTAAGACCAAAAATGAACTTGGACAAAATGCTAGAAATAGGACACCCTGGGTTCCAATGCTTCTGTCTAATTTGGGTGATATTGTATTAATGGAATGAGACCTATATGGATTGATCTATGCCTAAAATAGATACCTAGTTCTATAAGGATTAAGTCCAGAAGGTTATGAATGACTAGGAAGTAGTGAAGGAATAGCCTAGAAGGGTTATGTAAGCAAGTAGGAAGACCTATGGATTGGGTGTCATTATCCATTATTAAGTCTTCCAATTCAAAATTTTATATTAGTATAGTTCCCATGGCCATGGATTCTAAATCCATGTAGATATCTTTTTTTGAAAAAATTCTAGCCTTGAGCAATATTGATAAGAAATGTTGTCAAGATGCAAGCCATAGTGAAAGATTACTCTCTACAGGGGCTCATGGGTGAAAAATAAAATTGAAATCACATTTGGGTTGATAATTAACCTATACGATCACATTCTTAGCATATGATTATGCTCTATTAGGAGATAGAGAACATGTTCTATCCTCAAGACCACTTGTCCTTAAATGCAAGATGTAAGACATAGTGAAATATCTCTATCTATAGGGGTTCTTGAGTGAAAATTGGCATTACCACCACATTGGGGGTGGGGATTAACCTTTAGGACCACATTCATGACATCTAAGTATGCCTAGTTAGGAGATAGATCACCCATTCTAGCCTTAAGGCCACTTATCCCTAGATGTAAGATACAAGCCATAATGTAATATCTCTATCTCCATGGGATCATGGGTGAAAACTAACATTTACACCATGTCGAGGGTGAAAATTACCCTTTAAGACCCCATTATTAGCATCTAAATATGCTCATCTAGGACATAGATCACCCTCTCTAGCCTAAAGACCACTTGTCCTTACAAGGCAGAACTAGTGTTTTTAAGCCAAACTTTAGACAACTATAAAATGGAAACTATAAGTTATATTCATGAACCAAAAGAAACATCATGTGCCTATCAAAGTCCTCTACTTACACCCTAAATATGTCATATTTAAAAGCATTGATGAAATCATGGTAGAGGATTTAATGATCAATCCTAAAATGAAACTTTCTTAGCATTTGAGTATGCTCTATTAGGAGATAGATCACCAATTCAGGCCTCAAGACCACTTATCCCTAGATGTAATATCATTCTCTAATAACAGTGCCAACCATGTGAATATGGAATCATCTATATGAACTAAAAGGTAAAATAGTCAATCATCTACATGAATTGAAATCTTCTCTTAGCTTTAAGAATATGGAATTATCTAGTAATTATGCCAACCACATAAAGGTGGAAGCTAATTAGCACCACTAACATACAAAAAAGATGTTAATATGTAATTAAATTGAAATTTATATGTAACACCTAATAAATAAATAAAATTTGATAAAATTAAACACATTTACATTTGATAAGTTAACATACCTTTGGATTTCAATCTAAGGAAACACTAAGATCGACTCTATTATTTATAGTATCAAGATTTGCATCATGATCAAATTCACAAACCTTCCATAGAGTCATTTTTAATAGCCTACCTTTATATTTGTGCAACTAAACATTTGTTTTAAGAACCAAATTTGAATAATGGATTATCTTCATATGTACTTCATAATATTCAAACAACCATATTTTTGAATTTTTGATAGGATAACATTGAAGCCAAGTTCCACTAACTATCATAAAACAAATGGGACAGTGAATATTTTCCCCATCTGTGACTGCATAAGTCAATTTCTATTTTTCCTTTACACACCAACACAAGTCATAGTTTATCCCCTCCTCATTATCTTCATATGAAATAAATTAATAAACATGAACTATATCACAAAACACAACATGATTTATTGATATATTTACCAAATCTTGTACATGAAACATATGTTAAATATAAAGTACTTAGTTTCACTAGATTAGATACATAGTCAAAGTCACATGATGATGTCATCTCTTTAAGTTTTAATATTGGTGGATCCTAATAAGTATCAATTGGAACTAGATTCTTATAACTCCATTCATCCACCCATTCTTGTGAATCTCACTCATTTCAAACAAAATCAATGTATGCATAATAAAATCATTCCATGTGCCTCGTATGAACCATACAATAACCTACATTTAGGATACAAAATGAGTTTAACTCACTTGAACCTTAAAATGTCATATAACATACTTCATACCTTACCAATTATTCATCCTCCATCACCCTTAAATATCTATAAATATTGGACTTGTGTTGTGTACGATGGCCCATAATTTTATTACACCTTTCAACTATGTTTTTTACATTTGTCAAATCAATGACCTCTTAAAAAATCAACTCCTCTCGTTAAAGTTCTCTTTTGACACATGCTCCTACACTATAATGTTCCCCTTTTCCATGGGATACTTTAGTGAAATTACAAATGTGTTTTACACTAGTGGTCACATGCATCCTACCTAGGTAGAGGAACATATGTGCATTCTTAAATTGTGGTGTGTAGTTATCCAACTGAATATAATGTTTATTGAAAGTAATGTTCCTTTCACTCAAATTTCCATAAAAATTATGAAAACAACCTTGCACATAATCTAAAATAATTTGTTTAATCATCACTAAAATAGCAGTGGTCCTCTCTTAATATTTTTCAATTATGTTTTGTACTATTAATTGAATGTATGAATACTATATTCACAAAAAGGGAAACTTTTACTGAATGGTGATATTATGACTAAACCTTTCTTTGTGGTTTCAATGAGTAATTATCTAAAAATTAAACTACTAAAATAATAGAACCAAGTAAGAATGTGTCCTTAATTAACTTGAATTTTTCATGTAGCCATTGAGATCTGTGTGTGTGCCTTGCATAACCATATATAATTTCCTCCCAAAATTTATCCATAAATTTGGAAATAGGTGTTTGTTCTATAACAAGCTCACACCTTTTAAATCCTTTTCCATATTTTAATTGATATGTCATATATTTCTACTTAGTAAAACCAACTGATCCTTTTCTAATTCCCTTTTGTACTCTCCTCATGGTTACATTTTTTAAATTTTTGTAAACCACCACAAATTCTGTAAGTTCCATCTAAGTATGCCTTATAATAAAAAATATTGTCCATCTCAATGTTCATAAAAAATAGATGGAATAAATTCCCTTGCTGATTTTGGTGGGGCTTCCACTCCACACTCCTAAAAAAATTTATTAGTATGCAAGGTACAATGAACATGACAAAAAATATCATAATTTATTGAAAATTTAACATGTTGCCTACAACAAGTAGTGTGTGTGTGATTGATATTCACATACAAGGGTTTTTCCATTTAAAAATATATTTGACTAATAGAAATATGTGGATTTTAAAAAAAAAAATTAGAGTATAATTGTGTTTGATTCATATCAAAAAAATGTTTAGTATGTGGTTCACTGTTATGAGAACCAACTCTTATTTTCACTACATCTCTAATATTAGGCGATAACCTTGTGTTATCTTTCCAAACCTTTGCAAGTAAATATTTGCGGGCATCAGATATAGCCTTGTATTTCCAAGGGAGTATACCAAATAATGCCCATAAGTCATTGTTATCAAAAACGTCAATTCTTTTATAGTTCCTAATTTCTTTCATTAGTGTTTTCATGTTTATGTGAAATGCTTAGCTTATTTTTCTAATCAATTATTTATTCTTTATTTGATAACATACCATAGAAGTTGTAGTAATGCATTAAACAATGTTACCATATTTGGTTTATTTGTTTAAATCTACTTGATGGTATGTATTATGAAAATTTTCAACAATTTCCTTATTTACACCATCAATATTATATTTTCTTAGTCCTAAGGTGTTCATCATAGGTTCCATATTATGCACTTTCATCTAACAAACATTTAGCATCTTTGAGTATCATTTAGTTTGTGAAGGTGCGAGTCCAATGTTTTTTTAGATTTTCTTCTCATATGGTGCCAAGAAAATTTTTTAGGCATTGATTTCAAAATGTTTTCATCAATTTCAATTAAATACATGGGTCTTATTTTCAAAATCCTAGGAGGTTTTCTTAGTGGTAAATTTGATTGACTTGGGTTATCCATGTTATTTTCTTCATTACTATTTTCTTCATTTAATGGTGTTCCCATAGTGTTTTATTGATTTTTACTTTCACCAATTGGTGTTTCCATGAAATTTACATCATAATGAATTCTATCATCATCATCATCATCATCATCATCATCATCATCAAAATTAAAAATCATAAAATTTTAATGTGGACTTGCATTATAATTTGGTATATTATCAAAAAAATTAATTGTACTTTTAGAATTTGGTATAATATCATTATTTATTTCATCATTATTTATGGCATTCAATTCATTAGGGATAGTATGATTACTTTCATGAAGTTTTTTCATTCATTTCCTTTGATTTTCTCTATGCACTTGTAATTATTTTGGAGTTTTATGATTTAACTTCTTATTATTTCTATTATGAAATCCATCACCCATGATTGTAGAAAGTTGTCAACTATTGAGGGTGGGGAAAACAATCAAATTATTAAAAATAAGACTTGCTTGATGTGCAGTACCAATTGGGGATGAAAATTAAATTATTAAAAAATAGACATGTACTCTTTAGTCAACCATGAACAGACAAAGTTTTTTCTTTTGAGGGTGGGGACATGCATCAAATCAGTAAAAATAGACCTATAGCATACATAATAGAACATATAAGAGTACCCATGGGATGGAAGTATCAATATAAAAAAATTACATTGACCTAAATTTTTTATTTTATTTTTTACCATTGACCAAACTGTTTACATTGTCCTACTACATACACAATCTTCAATGTACATATAAACACCCATAATATAAACCATTAACATTAAAAAATTGATCTCTTCAACCTTATACCCTTAAAACTAAACCTTAATCACTAGACCCAAAGACCTAAAAACCCTAAACAGAGCATTTGAGTCTTAATTACCTTCATTTACACTAAGAATTAGGTCTACAAGGCTTAATTTGGTCTAAATCACACCACTAACTATGTAGATTGACTATTTCACTCTATGTGATGGCATATGGGCTAATAGAACCCAAAAACACATTATATGGCTATAAATAGGTTCAAGTAGCTAAAATTATCCTTAATTGCCTTCACTAGTAGACCCTAAACCCTAAATTTTAAACCCTAAACCAATCAATTTATCTTAAATTAACATCATTTAGAGTAATAATTATGTTCATAGATCTTAATTTATCCCAAATCACATCATTCATTATCCTAATTGACTAATTGGCTCAATATGTGATTATGTGGGGGAAAATTGATCTCAAAATCACATTTTATAGTCACAAATAGGTAAAAGGAGTTGAATTTGTCCCCAATTACCTTTTCCATTAGACCTTATATGCTAAAACCCAAACTCTATATACCCTAAGCCTTAATCCCTAAACCCTAAACCCTAAACCTTAAATAATAAACAATATTTACCTTAAACCATTCAATTTAGCCTCACTTAATTATGTTCATACAGCTCAATTCAACACAAATCACATTACTTATTGGCTTAATTGACTGATTGGCTCAATTTGTGATGGTGTAGGCGATAATTATGCCTAAAATCATTTTATATACTCATAAATGGGTTTAATAATCTTAATTTCCTTCACGATTTTCCACCCTAAACCCTAAATCATAAACCAATTGATTTAGCCTTAGTTAACATCCTTTAGAGTAAGAATTACATTCACAATGCTCAATTTGACCTAAATCACATCACTCATTGCCCTAATTAACTAATTGGCTCAATCTATGATAATTTGGGGGAAAATTGAGCCCAAAATCATGTTATGTAGTCATAAATAGGTTAAAGGAGTTGAATTTAGCCCTACTTTCCTTCATAATTAGACCTTATACCCTAAAACGTAAACTATATATACCCTAAGACTTAAGCCCTAAACCCTAAAACCTAAAACTTAAATTGTAAACCATATTTACCTTAAACAATTTGATATGACCCCACTTAATTATGCTCATAAGGCCTAATTCAATTCAAATAACATTATTTATTATCCCAATTGACTGATTAACTTAGTTTGTGATGGTGTTGGGGCTAATTGTTCCCAAAATCACTTTCTATACTCATAAATGGGTTCAATCAACTCAATTGCCTTCGTGATTAGACCTTAAACCATAAATTTTAAACCATAAACCTTAAATCAATCAATTTATCCTATATTAACATCATTTAGAGTAATGATTATGTTCATGGGGATTAATTTGGCCCAAATGGCATCACTCATTACCCTAATTGACTAATTAGCTCAATTTGTAATGACTTTTCCAGGGCTAATTGAGCCCAAAATCATATTTTGTAGTCACTAATAGGTTAAAATATCTCAATTTTTCCCATGTGCCTTTACAATTAAAATTTATACCCTAAAACCTAAACTTCATATACCCTAAACCCTGAACCCTAAATCGTAAACCCTAAACATTAAAATAATTGATTTAACCCCACTTAACATACTTTAGAGTAAGAATTACATTCACATGGATTAATTCAATATAGACTACGTTACTTATTCATTTGATTGAGTGATTGGCTCAATTTGTGATTTTTTTGGGGCTAATTATTCCCAAAAATCACATTTTATAGTTATAAATAGGTTCAAATAGCTCAAATTGTCCTCAATTACCTTCGTGATTGTACCCTACCCCCTATACCTTAAACCACGGTTATAAATTTGAATTATAATTAATATAAAAAAACTATAGCAAAATAATAAGATGGTGAAATACATTTCAACACAAAATACATATGTAGTAAATCCACATACATAGTACTTTTGCATATGTAGTAATTCTACATATGCAGTTCATATTTTTAAATTTACTAACACATGCATGAAGGGACCAGGAATGGATTGGATTCCTGAGCCTAAGGCATGGATCTACAAGCACATAGTTGAATTCATGTTTTTGACTAAAAAAAAAAAAATTAACTTCAACCATGCTAAACACTATGAATTTTATCAATCTTTTTCGTGAAAAAATTAGATCAACTACACTATCCTCTTCCTATATATATATATACATATATATATACATATATATATACATATATATATATATATACATATATATATACATATATATATATACATATATATATATATATATACATATATATATATATGTATATATATATATGTATATATATATATATATATATATATATATATATATGTATATATGTATATATATATATATATATATATATATGTATATATGTATATATATATGTATATATATGTATATATGTATATCTATATATATATATATGTATGTATATATATGTATTATATATATATGTGTGTATATATATATGTGTGTATATATATATATATATGTATGTATGTATATATATATATATATATATATATATATTATTTTCATTACTTTTAATGTTGTTATCTATATTTGTTTCTAAGTAAGTGTTTTTATAACACTATATACCAAAACTATACATGTTCATCTTTTTTAATGTATCTTTTGATTCATTGATTCAAACCAAAAAAAATTATATGGTTATAAACTAGACCTAATAATATACACATTAAAAAATATCTATTTTTTTTTTAATTTTTTTGAGGTAGTTGTGGGGGTCGCAAGTTGGATATATGTTATTGATCATATTCGGGGTCTATTGACTTGTGAAGCTAATAAAAAATATTCATTAATTAATTTTAAAATAATATAGGATGCAAACTAGATGATATTATATAACTTTCCACCAAAGGGTTTAAAACAAAACTAAATGTTTCTAAAAAAATGATGGGCCACACATAAATCTATCTACTCAACTTTTTACAAAAAACACTACTACCTATTTGAATTTTTGACATTTGACCTACTTATACTTGACCATTTAAAAAAAAATGTTAGTTTAGAAACTATCAATATTCTACAATTCATTTTCATATGACATCTTAAAATTTTGAATGTAGGTGTCTCAAATAACTATACAAGTTAAGTTTTTTTGTTTTTCAGGAAAAACATGTCCACTTAAGACCCCCTTTTGGCCCATAATTTCCTTGTACTTACCCCCAATGTACAATATATATAAAATGTGTCATTATTCACTTAAGTTCAAGTATTAAAAAATAAATAAAATGTGTATTGGTAGATAATGGTTTAAGACTAAATATTTTTAACACTTCCTTCTTAAATTAATTGGTGATCAATTGGGTTATTATTAAAAAATCATATCAAAGCATAAAATGATTTTTTATGTACCTAGGGATATGTCATATTAATTCATATAGGTTTATGTATATATTGGTATGTAACACATATCCCCCTTATTTATATGGGTCCAATATATTAGGATAAATGAGTATCTTGTGGAACTAATACACTAGGTAATCGTTCGCTTACATTAAGATTAAGACGTTACCCATCCATTGTTAGTTATATATAGGTATATATAAAGGAGATTAATATCATTGTAACTAATGTCAATTAAGTGTTGAATATTCTATTATAAGAGGATATTGGAGCTATACCCCTTGAAGTGGAATCATAGATTTATTCCTTCTTAAAGGAGTATTGTATGGTGTTTCCCTACTATAAGGGTATTATTTTATTTTCATATACATTGAATATGTGGGAATCTTAGCCCACCAATATTTATTATGTTGTGTTTATCTACATTATATTATACATATTTCTAATTATTATAAGTTTGAATCATAATAAGATGTATTAAATCATCAATTTGGGAAAATATTATGATGAAAACCCTAATTTTAGAGAATTGATTATATCTTACAATCTGTTGTAAATTTTTATTACATTTTAATAATATTTCAATGAAGTCATAGTAAAAAAATCAAGGTTTTATGATCAGTTTTGAGGGAGATAATGTTATTGTCATGTTTGTAATAAAATTTTCGTAACTTAAAATATTTGAATAATTTATCTTTGAATTTTTTACTAAATTAGTATCATCATACAAGTTAGTTATAATTAAAATTTGGGAATTTCTTGACAAGTTTTGTGTGATTTATTCTAATTTTATGATTTTTCATATATTCATTTTACAAGCTTAAATATTTGGAAAGTTTCCAACAATTTTTCACTAAATTTTTATTATCTTATAAGAACACAATAATAAAAAAAATTGAATTTGTGATCATTTTTGAAGGATTTATTGAGACTTTGGATTTTTTTCATTAACCCTATTTTTTATAGATCATGGAGTTATATTTTTTTAATGGAGAAGAGGATATAAATTTTATATAATGGTAGATAATTTTTGAGGGGTCTTATTTTTATATAATATCATGGTGATATTTTTTTTCACATCATTTTTATGGGTCATGCATAACTCTCATGGGTTTAACTAGGAGTGAGAAAATAGATATTTTACAGAACTTAATGGAATAATTTTTGGTAAATAGATGAGATATAAAATAAAAATTAATATATAAGAGGAATAAAATGATAATGATTATGGTAATTAAGAATATAATTTAAATGATGAATGATAAAAATAATATAATAAAATAATGATAATGAGGAAAAGCATTCAGGTGATGAAGATGAAGAAGAAATATAGCATTGTGTTGATTATGAGGAGGATGCAGATGGTACAGAAGGAGGGGTAGAAGCTATTGAAGAGGAATAATAAATATTATATGATAAGGGTTCAAATAATTTTGATCCAAATAAATCTAATTTAATTTTCCAATTTCTTGGATGCATTTAACAAAATAATTTCATTGTGTCCATAAACCCTAGCAACATGTATAACTTCATCGATATTAATGTTGATCAAAATATTCATGTTCAATCAAATAATATCAATGAAGTTCAAGTAGAAGGTAATAATTTCAAATTTTTAAAGATTTTAAGCTCACTATGAAAAAATATGCTTTGCATTAATATTTTTATGCTTTGGATATATATGCTTTGGATATGGTTCTTGGATATACTTGGTTAGAGACATTACGAAAATAAATATCAATGTGGATAAGCATTTCATGAATCTTTGGTACAATAAAAATAATATTACTTTACAACATATCATAGTTGTAAAAGCCTAGAATAATCAAGGTAGGGCATGATGATGATAATATAATACGTGAAGAAGAGCATGTGGAAGATTTAGAAGAATACATAGAGGAACAAGTAGTACAAATAGAGAAAAAACTCCATCTACTCAAGAGACAAAGGAGTCACCAAATGAAAAGGTGGAAGAGGTATAATAAAAGGTTGATAAGGTAAATGTATAAGAAAAATTTTAGGTATATATACACCCACCTCATCACCAGAGGTAAAAATTATGGATCCATGTCATAGAGTGCCATAGAAACAATCACTTTAGATATATAGGAAATCAGAATATCAATAACCATGGATACACAAGAAATCAATGGATATAACACTTTAGCTATACATGGAATCCAAATAAAATTTATTATGGTCAGGTATGAAAGCAGAGTAGTGCAATGACATATATAACATGGAATTAGTAGGGAAATCATTATGAATATGAATGTAATTAGAGTAACACAATAGAATATGGTACATGAAATCAAAGGAGGAATCATTATGCATGTACACTAAGGAGGTAAAATTATAATCATGAATGGAATCATAGTATTTCAATGTAATATATAAATGATGTTGGAATGTTATCACCTAAAAAGATAAAATATAGGTGGTTGGATGATTTAACATAGAGACAAGTGTGAAATAATTTGAATCACACTCATTATTTGGTTCCTTATTATGTTTTGGGGATGAAACATATCAAGGAGGTAAGGAATTCTATGCACCTATGGATATTATATATTAATGTATATGGTTTGATGGAGATTTAAACATGTGGTATACATCCCCCTTATTTAGTTATATGGATCCAATATATCAAGATAATTAAGTAACTTATGGAGCTAGTACATTGGGTAATGATCAACCTACATTGGGATTATGAGGTTACACATACATTGTTAGTTATATAGAGGTCTACATAAAGGATATGAATATTATTATAATATATGTCAATAACTTAAGTGTTAAGTATTATAATGTAACAAGATATTGGAGGTGTCCCCCTCGAAGTGGAATCATGGAGTTATTCCTTCCTAAAGGAATATTATATGGTGGTGCCTTACCATAAGGGTATTATTCTATTTCTGCATATATTTAATTTTTGGGCATATTGGCCCACCAATATCTATTATTTTGTGTTGATATACTTATATTTCTACATATTTCCAATTATTATAAGTTTTTGTCATAATAGGTTTTGATAATACTCTATGTCATATAATTTAGACCATATCTTTAGATGTAAAACTAGGTACCAATATTATACCTAATACCTTACATATTATACCTACTTGCTTACATTATAACTTAGTTTTGGAGTAAACTTAGATACAACTAGTACTATCAACATTACACACATCAAATTCGTGTATCAAGGATAGTCTTATACATAACCAAAAAATGATGGCCCTTCAAGATATTATAAGTTGACCTAATCTAGTAATAAAAACCAATCACATTTTGAATATCATTATATCATTCCTACATCACAATACATTCTAGTATCTCAAATGCATACATAATACAAGGTGGGAAAATTAAGTACTAAAAAGGACAAGGAACTAATCATAAAATGTAAATCATTTATATAACATGAAGCACAAGCTAATATAGAGCATACAAAACTTATTCCTAATATTCCTTTATTAATGAATTTTAAACATCAAAAAGTCATGGTCATATATTACTATAATATTAATGATGATGATACCAACATGGTAGATATGATAGATTATGAACTATGTAAGTTAAACTTCAATCCTTGAGATGAATATTTATCTCACACTCTATTCACACCAATTAGAGTTGGAGAATATAAGGGTGATTCATATATAACAAAAAGAGACAAATACAAAATTATTATTTAGGGAAAATATTATGGGTATAAAGGAAAAGTAACAATTATAGATCATTAGTACATTCCAAATGTAAGAAATAGTTTTAATATTATCTCACATCAGGCATAGGTACAACTAAAGTCAAGCATGACCTAGACAAACAAACAATCATACATTTAGTAAATAATGTGGACATGTCCCATACCAAGGCTCCAACAGCTTTGTAAGTAAAAATTCTTCAAGGTAAACTAGTAAAATTATTTTAAATGTCACTTTATCATAAGCTCATCATATGACCATGTAGAAGTAAAAGAATATTGTGACTATCATAGAATCACATGACATGATAAATATCCTTATGATCCTTTAAAAAATAAGATTCAAAACTACAAAAATGAATAAATTATTAATTTAATATAGAGTCAACGAGAACCACTCATATGAATATTGGAAAACACACCATATACAACTACAACAAGCAAAAAATATCCTCAACATGAGGATTTCATCATTACAACATATATATAATATGATTATTGACAATAAATCTATATTGATGAAATACAAATCTCAAATTATGTAGTGTCACATTATTAAGACAATTGAGCCTCAACATTAAAAACCTATTTGATACACATTGGGGTAAATTCTTTAGATATGTTATGATACTAATTTATTATGGTCCAAAGGTTGTTGATACATACATGTGGGATTGAAATGGTTCTACCTAATGCAAGCCAAAATGCATACAATAGATCAATATATTACCTTCATGCATGGATAAGATACAATCATGATTTAATGTAATGGTATGAAAATATACAAAAGATAGAATATTCAAAGATAACAATGAGAAAACAAATTAATAATTAGATATAGTGGAAGAAGAGGCAATGTGATTACATAATCTCAAGGAAAATATTGGATATATAAAATTTGATCCTGATGAGGATGAATTATTGACTGATTTATGAACACAAATTTAAAAATACAAAAACAAATAATTCAAAAAACATATAAAACATATGAAATACTCAAAAAATAAAAAATTAGGACTTGATCATGACATTATTATTATTAGATTACATTATTTACATATGTTATTTATCACATGTTTAGTAGATGGCATATTATTTTCATATACATATGCCTTTCACGGTATATGAGTGTGATGTATAATATACATATTACACATGGACATTTAGATGTTGAAATTTCCTCTACCTAGGGGTCATGCCAATACTAAGGGCATCTTATTCCATAGGTTTCAATATTACAGGTTATATCTTTTTATAACCTTATACCACATTGAGCTATCTAGATTTCTTACACTTGTCTTTCTAATTACTCATATTTTACATAGTGCTACATGGATATGTTATTATAATAGGATGTGACATCGATACATATGGATGGTGTAGACTAGTATTTACTTATTTTATGGTTCATTGATGTTATTACTCACTTACATAATAAACTACTTTATGTTTGTCTATTATATTTAGCTCTTGGAATTATTTAATGTGACATCTTTATGTCCCTTGTTTGTGACATATTTATGTCCCTTGTGTGTGTCCTTGGCCTCATTTGATGTGACATCATTATGTACCTTATTTTTTGAGACCTTTATGTCATTTAAGTGTGGCTATTATCCTTATTTTTTGTAACATTTTCATGTCTATTATGTGCGACCCTTGGCCTTATGTATGACACTAACTCTTATGTGTTTTAAGTTTGTTGTGATTTTTTATCTTTCCAAAATTTAATGGTGTCATGATCCATATCATTCACTTTTTCTACATAGGCTTATTTAGTTATATTTAATAGATAATTACTAAAATGCACCTTAATGATACATCTATTTAAAAATGCCATCTATATGCCATGCATTACATATGTTACATACATTCCTTGATTGAAATGTCCATTATTATGATGACATACTTTCCTTGTGTTAACATGATTATACATGATGTTATGTTTATACATGAAATGAAATAGTTAACTTTTATTTTGATGATTAGCTTATAGAACACATCCCTTATCTCAAATTTGTAACTATAGTGGGTTTTCATATAAACATAAGATTATTAACAAAAAACTAGATCATACTACATATTTAAGATATTCAAAATGATTTAGATATCAAAATGAATTCAATTATATGGAAAATATTATCACATTAATACAAATTATGGGGGTATATTCCATACATATGCAATCACTTTATAGATACTTGAGTATATATTCATACACACTTGGGTTCATATGAATGGATATATTTATACATTTTATAAGAATTGGAATGATAGGTTTCCATATACACATAGTTTGAGATGCATTGTCTTAAATTCAACATATAGATGCATATCCTTAGACACTAGTTATTATAAATTCAAGAGGCATGATACTAGTTTATGAACATATACACACTTTTATATTCATGAGGCATGGTATTGGTTTATGCACATATACACACTTTCATATTCATGAGGCATGATATTGGTTCATTTTCATATAAATAATTTTGTATCCATGGGGCATGATATTGGTTCATGCACATACACAACAGTATAGTTCACAAGTTGAATGACAAATAGTTATAATTCAACTTCAAACTTGTTGACATGGAATTAATGTTTGGGGAATGAAATTTTTTTATTATCTTTGAATCCTACATATATTCCAAATCTAGTGAACTTGAGTGAAACTATGTAATTAAATCTGTTCATGATGGGGAAATTAACAATGTTCATTATATGTTAGTCATGTGTTGTTTTATATGGAGAAAACTTCAAAAAACTTGAGAGAAAATATGTAATTAAATTTATTATCCATCTAAAATGTTGATTTAATTTTACTTATATTTAACCCATCACATCATTCCCTTTCCATTTCTAATTAGTTATTTGGGTTACTACATCACATAACTCTTCTGACATGTATGAGGGTTAGGGAATATTATCTTCCCAACTCAATGGATTTCATAGTTACATCAATTTGGTGCATAGTTAGTACAACTCTCCATGTGATTCATCAAAGAAGAACTATTCCTCCATGGTTCAACAAGATGGACTAATCTCCACACTCTTTAGTGGAAATCACCTTTCTCTAATTCTTTGATAAGGAAGCATAATCTACAAAAAATGTAATGGAAGCATAATTTTCACCAATGCACATATGTATTCCTTACTCTTTAATTATCAAATTATAAGTTTATATTTCATATTTCAATTTATGGACATTGACTACTACATGTTTGTTGCATGTTTTTCTATTGAGTGACCTACACAATTAGAGCTTCGTATCCAACAAAAAGTATGTTTTACACACTTGAGTATACTTTTTCCTTCTAATATATAAGTTACATTATTAGAAAGGGTATTTATAAGTACTAAAATCTAGTATTAATCACTTGACAATGATAAGCTGGACATACATTTACCATGCATTACTTGTAAAAACAAAATGTTCCTAGCATGTCATTCTCTCACACCTACATGCTACTTTATGATTTTTATACTTCCTTTATATTTTTAAATAACTATATAAACCTCACTATATATTTTAATTTTTCTTACTATCTAGAATAGACATATCTAAACCTTTGGGTCATCCCTCTTATGCACATGTTAGTAACGTCAAATTAGGTCAGAATCATAAATTGATATTAACTTGATCTTTATAACACCACCCATTTCATAAAAATGAGTATTTTATAAAATCAAATCTTTCCTTAGGGTCACTCCATATACATATCATGTCAAGGTCATGATAAATTACCCAAGTGGACTCATATATGTATGTGTGTGTGTGTGTGTGTGTGTGTGTGTGTATGTATATATTTATGTGTGTATTTATGTATGTATGTATCAAGGATTCACTTGATAGGTGATTGATAACTTATCTATTACACATCTATATACTATTTCACTTGGGAAAACCTACCCTATTCTTCCTAAATTATGAATCATTCACTAAGAACATTCATAGTCCAAATTTGAAATATACCAAATCCAACTCAAATAAATCATTATGTACACACTAAATATAAATTATATATCACCTTAGTCTTGTAAATTTGAAAAATACATATCATGGTTGTATCCTTTAGTCATAAGACCTACTCATTATCGAAAAGCTCATATTCATTATCTCTTTGTGCCAAATTACTTATCTATTAGTTCAACCACCTTTATTATGATGACTATTTATTATATACTATGAAAAATTATCTAAACCTAATCATTATCATTATCTAAAAAATTTGGACTTGTACCTATTTTCTAGCTTCTCATATACTTGCATCCTAGCTAGATGCGTGCATTGATGTAGGTGTCCCTCTTCCAATTAATTATCTAGTGCCTAAAAGTCATAATTTGTCAATGAAATGTATCCTTATGGTTGGACTAAGTTATTTAGTGTGAGATATTTTCAAAATAAATTGGAATATATACAATATCAACCCCCATTCATTCCTCACAGAGAAAATACTTGGAACTCACAAAGAAAATACCAAGAATCACATACCTTAGTATTTAAATGTATAATATTATTGCCAATTCATTGGTATATAAATTAATTTAGGGATAAACATTTATTGAACCTTAAAAATTAAAATAAATCCATTTTAAAATTCCATAGAGGTTACTTATACTTAGGTTGGTATACTCAAAAACATCTTTTTGTTCACCAAATTTTAAATGATTTTTTCTATTTTTTGGAATTGAATATTTTATTTAACTATTTGGATACAATTAAAATGGTTTACCTACTTTATAATTAATTTTTAGGTTTCATTAAAATTAATTTTGTATTAAAAAACTCTTTCCAATCACTAAAATATATGCACAATATATATAAATTATTGATTCTTTATTGGAAATATTTTAGGGTTTGATTATGAACCATTCCACATTGTTTAGCCTGTTTATTATTCATAATAGATCAAATTTCAAATTTATTAAAGATTTTTCATATTATAGTTAATATAAATAAAAACCTCCTTTTTTTTCCAAACTATTATATGGATTTTACTAATTTTACATTTTACTATTTTTAATAAATATAGCTCTACAAGCCATACACTTTACTTTTTTTTTTTGGGGGGGGGTTGGGGGGGGGGGGGTGTTTGTCTTATTTCCTAGTCTTCCTAAAAAAATATTTCATAATTAAAAAAAAACTAGTCAATCTCATAATTTTCCTATAGTATTATTGTGAAAAAAATTTACAAAGTTTTTTTAGAGGGTTTCAACTTTATAAGGTTTCAAATTATTGCATTTCTTTCTTTCCAAATTTATTTTTTATGTGGGAATAGTATAGGTGATGTTTTTATTTCTTTCTCTCTAGACATTGTGATCTTTATTTTTTATGTGTTTGGAAAATTTTAAATGGTTAAAAATCAATCTTTTCTTCCCCTTAAATTTAAGGAGGATGATATGTATCATACCTCTAACTAGATCCATGCTATCATTAATCCAAAGGGTAAGGTGGCCCATCCTATTGTACCTACCCTTTCTCAAACTATCCACCTCCAACATCCCCTCTAGATGGTGTGTGTATGAATATTCTATTTGAATTACCTAGGGTTTGTGTTTATGAATCCCTAAAACATCACTATGAGCAAGTTAATAGAATCATTAAAAAAGAAAAATCATTTTTTCAATTCAAGGCTCACATCATTGGAATATTACATTGCATACATGTAAAATCAAAAAAATTATAGTTTTAATCATGTGTTTTCATCTTCATCTAACAATGTTATACCTAATAAGGTTTCTTATCAAAATGAAAATCTAAAACAAAATACATCTAAAAAAAATGATTTAAAAATTTAACAAAAGTATAATAAGAGTCCAAGTGAAATACTAAGAGAAATTATTCAAAAAAGGTGATCTAACTAACTCTTATGCATCCTCTTAGAATGTCAAAATACTATTTTTCATATCATAAGATGCATGCACATCATATTGATTTTTGTCTCACCTTGAAAAAAAAGTACAAAATATAAATGTTAGTGTTTATTATATCATTAATACATAAATGAATAAACCCACTCACATTATGAGTACCTCTCCTAATCCACAAGTTCCCAAACAAAAAGTGTGGATACCGAAGGATAATGTAGAACATAAACAATTACAAGTGAAAAACCTAGAATAAAAAATGATTCAAAATTCAAAATTAAAACAAGTAATATTATGAAAATATCCAATTGAAAAGGAATAAATAAAAAATGGAATGTTATAAAAAGAGTAAGAACAGAAGTTGAAAAATAAAACTCAAGATAAGCAAACAATCATTCTAAAAATAGGGTTCCTAACAAAGAATGTTTAAAGCAAGACATGCCTACAAAATCAAAGGATATAAATATGGATTCCCAGGGTCCAAAGATAATATATAATCCATGTATATAAGAATAGATAGCTAAATGTAATTCTATAAAGTCTATGTTGTCATCCTCAAATAAAAAGATCAAGGCACAAATTACATATTTTCATAGTATGCAATCAAATATACATGAGTCTTTTATATCCCATAATGAAACACCAAATTTTGAAAATGATGAATAGATACAAGAAAAAAAATCAAGAAGGAAACCCCAATCTATATTACAGTTGGTTTTTCATACATGGATGCTTAAAATGATTTATCATAAGTTTAAAAATAACCTAATAAATTCTATATATACTATAATAATAACAAGGAAGATTAGTATGATCATAATACCAAAAAATATTGGTAATATCCTAATGACATTCATTACACAACACATGAATATGATACACATGATACAACACCTTCAAGAAACATTTCCTTGATGAATACGTTATTTTATAGTAGAACTTTTCTTTGTACATGTCTTCTTTGTAAAAAAAATTCAAATATTCTAAAAATATAGATATTGTTCAAATAATTCAAAAATACTAAAAAAATTCAACATGTCCATACATGTACTATTTATTATATATACATTTTGTTTGTTCCAATAATAGAGATAATATCATTCCTTTTATATACATGTGTTTCAAGATTCATTTGAGTCTAATATAGGCATACCTAGGTACATGTAAAATATATAAAAAATACCAAAAAAATAAAAAATCATGTTGTATTTCCATGTTTTTATTAGCTCCTTAGAATATATGTTGTTGGTTCCATGTTGGTATATAATGTATACTTTCATTATATATACACACATATGTTTCACTTATCTTTTGAATATGATGTGAATACACCTAATCACATGATATATGCACATATAAATTTTGGGACTTCTTATTACTCATTTCATTAGTACATTGGGGGCATCTACTTATTTTATCATGACACACCCAAGTTATATTATTATATGATAATTTTACATTATCATGATTGGGATTATGTACTTACACATGCGTTTATACATGCTTAGATATTTTGTAGTGTACTTGATATGCTATGTACTTAAATTTTTTTTGTTAACACATATATCTAGGTACTAGTATGATATGCTTATGTTGGTGGTTATTTTGGCCTCATGTATTTCATTTTATCACTTTCTTGATTGTGTTCATTGCTTACTATTTTTTCCATTCTATTGATTATTTTAACATTTAAATATGTTCCATTGATTTCAGTCCTTATTTTTTTATTTGAATATTATGACATTTGAACATATCATTATTTTTTATATGTGGACATTTGAATATATCATTATATTCTTTATGGAAATTTTAAAAATTTGAGTCATCTCAATTGTGCAAAATTTGAACATGCCCCTTGTATGAGGTCTCCTTTAACCATTTCCTTTTACTTTTATTTTGGGTGTTCTTGTATGTGTGTTTGATTATTTTTTGAGCTTGTAATGTTACTATCTATATGTTTCCATAATTTAAATCATGCATCTAAGGACTTGATGTGATCACATACTATGTACCTCATTATTATATCTACCTAGACATGCTACTTCTAATTCTACATGATCTATACATATATTATACAATTATCTTATCCTTTTGAGGTAAGTTAAATGTTAGGAACCCCTTATCCAACGGAATCACAATTGATTACTTTCTTATAAGCAATTAAACACGGAATTATACTAGAATGATTAAGTAACTAGAAACTTGAGACAACAAAGAATTTGAGAGACAATACACACTCTTGTATTAAATATTACTAGAAGAAAATACAATAAGGAAGATGCCACTTCTTCCTCCACCTCAAAGGCTTGCCACACCTCAAGACCTTCTTCCCTCTCTCTCTTGCTCAACACAACAAACTCAACAGCCTGAGTTGTTATCCCCTCCTTGAATACTTTAGCTGATCTCCTTAACCTTACACCTATAGATCTCCTTGACCTTGCTTTAATACTTCAATGCTTTACTTGCTTGCTTAATTTACAATACATGCCTCATGGGTCTTTAAATATAATCCCATGGTTACAAAAAATAGAATTCTAACTACAATAATTAGACACGCAGCTCGTGACTATAATTAGTCATTTAACATACAAACACTCACTTCACTTAATTGACTGTTCGTCAATAGTAGTTTTGGAACACACAGGCGATTGACATCGGTCCTTGCTTACCTGGTGCTGCCGACATTAGCCAACTCCCTGCCGACACCGGTTGCCTTCTACACTAGTAATGACCGATGTCAGTCATGCTGCCGACGTCGATACTTCTGGATCTTCAGCAACCTCTTATTTCTTCATGTCTATAAACAGTTTGAAGCTTTTAGTTCCACACCCTAACAATCTCCCACTTGGAGATAAACAACTACAACTATACCTGTACCTGTACACCATCTATTTTGTTCCCTTGGCTCTGTATCCCTCTTCAAAGTCACTCTTGAAGACCAACCATCATGAAACCTATGATGCCATACCTATCACTTATGCCAAAAGAATTTTGTTGCTCCCAAATTCTGCATGACATACTTCTGAACCAACTCTACCCTTAGCTCAAAAAACTCCCTGTATATGAAACCCTACAACAAGTAACACAATACAGTAATAGGATAATGTAGCTAATATTATCCAACCTAGTAAAGATAAAATACAATGGTCAAACCTCCATTGTTTTGTAGCCTACTCAAGACCATATACCATAGCCTTCTGTCTCATGTATCCATCCACTCTCTTCTCTAACATGGGAATCCATCCCTCTATCCAGTGCTTTCTTCTAGTTGACAACTCTACCAACAAATACCTATTTGGTTCTTCTCCAAGGACTCACACTCCTCATCCATGCCAAGCTCCCACTATTTTTGGATTCTACCTGCATTGCTTCTTCCATCTTCCTAGTTCTAGACCATCAGTAAGCAATATAAAGAAGGTTAACAATGAATATGAGGTTCACTTACCCTTTCTGACCTCCATATGGGTGTTTGAGACTTCTTGATAGCTAGCTGTCCACCCAACATCTGTTTCAGTGACCGATCTCAGCCATCTCCTAGTCTGCTCCTGATTGATGTCGATTCCTTGCACTGACCCTGACTGCCAATGTTGTTTCCCTGGCTGATGCCGATGTCCCCCCTACTGACGTCAGTTCCTGCCTAACTAATGTCGGTCTTCTCCTGTCGACTCTATCAACCCTGCTAGTCTGCACATGACTGATGTTGATTCCTGTCTGGCCGACATCGGTGCCATGGGAGCATCGGCATCGGTACCTGTGTTTTCCTGTAAGTGATGATTTCTTTATCCGTGATCTCATCTTGGATCAAACCTCTATCCATACTACCTTGCTCATATTTATTCAACCCCTGTGACTGATCTCTGTCCTTCATCTCTTCCATAAACACCAAGGCTTCTTTGTTCTTATCAAAAGCATCAAATTTCCTTTTTCTGCAATGAACTCTATCTATGCTTTCTGAATCTGAACACATACCTTTTGAATCAAGAATGTCCATTCCCTTCTTATTCATGTGACCAAGCCTATTAAGCCACATCTTCGAATCCACAGTTGAAGTAGATAAACCAGAAGTAGAATTAGTAATACAAGTAGATAGATAAAGAGTACCTAATTTCTTACCTCTAGCTAAAACAAGTGCTCCCTTGGTAACCTTCCAAGAATCTGCTATGAGGGTTATTGTGTATCCCTCATCACCCAACCTTCCTACAGAAACCAAACTCTGCTTCAGAATTGGGACATGCATGACCTCCTTCAACACCCATGTGTTGTCCATCTACAATTTTAGCTGCACTTTCCCTTTGCCAACTATTTGACAAGGTGTACCATCCCCTAAATAAAGAACTCCAAAGTCTCCCTATTCATACTCATGGAACAAATCTCTGTTTGGGGATGCATGAAAAGAAGAACCAGAATCTAAAATCCAAGATCCTACCTGACTATCCAAAGAAAGTATGAGAGCATCCTATACCATAATATTTGCATCCTTTGCTTCTTCATTACCTGCATGTTGATTCTCTTTATCCCTCAACCAACACTCCTTCTTTGTGTGTCCTTTCTTTCCACAAAACCAGTAGGTAACACCTCTAGATTCGGATCTCCCTCCCACCTTCAACCTTGATTTCCCTTGCTCTACCTTCTCTCTTTGCCTTCCCCTACTTTTTGCACTTAGAGCATTCCTTGATGATTCACCTGTGCTTCTCCTATGTATTTCTTCATTCAAGATCACACTCACAACATCATCAAATTTTAAGATTTTAGAAGCAAATGCAAAATTACTTACTGCCATAACTAAACTATCCCAACTTTCAGGTAAGGAGCATAAAATTAAAAGAGCCTTTACTTCATCATCAAAAACAATATTGACTGAAGCTAACTAGTTTACCAAACCATGGAAATCACTAAGATGAGTATGTACCGATCTGGCTTCCTACATTTGCAAAGTAAATAACTGCTTCATAAGATATACCTTATTAGAAGCCGAGGGCTTTTCGTATAAATTTGCAAAGGATTTTATCAGCTCTTCCATTGTCTTGCACTGTGATAAGTTGGAAATCACAGATGATGCAAGGCTCAACCTTATGAAACCAAAAGCCTTCTAATCAAGAACACTCCATTCTTCATCCTTCATATCTGTGGGCTTGCATGCAACCCCACCCAATGGTAAGTACAAATCCTTCTGATACAGATA